>PVKA01010907.1:0-54704 GCA_004027165.1 Ctenomys sociabilis | reverse complement strand
AATTTATCTGTATCCTCACATTGGTAAAGTACATTGTATTTCACTTGACTTCCAAAACATCTTTCCGCTGGACTTGTGACTACTTCCTCTTTCAGAGGTGAATAAGACTCAGCCTCAGTGAGCTTATGTGACTTTTCTGAGTTTCATGATTCTCATATATAGCAAAGCTTGGACTAGACCTGTCAACGTTGTATTCCAGGTAATATTTGTTATCTTCTGTTTCCTTGCATGATAAGTGGGGAAATGATCGTTTCCTGATTTGCTGAGTTCATTTATAGTGAAACTAAGGATGGGAGCTCTGGGATGAGATTGCTATAGGGCCAGGGTAAGGAGGATGAAACGCATCATGTCACAATGTAGAGATTATCCTCCTGGTTCAAATCTTTCTACCTCTCTGTCATTGTGCCTTCATCAATTTAAAAAATAATAGATGCAGTAAAAACTGCTTTGTGTCTGTCTTCCCTAATTACACTCCTCTGTCATGCTATCTTCCTTCCTTCTTTAAGGTGACTTATATCCCAATTTTATATGTCCTTTCTATGCATTTTTATAATTTACTTAACCATATATAATTTATACTTGTAATGGATATGCTTATCAAAGTTCTTGTCCATAACATAATAATGTCAGTTTTGGAATACAACTTTCTCTACATCCTAATCAAAATAGTTCTCTTTTTAATTGTATTTTTTTTAATCCTAAGAATTTTCTTCTTACTTGTTATTAAAAAGATACTCTTTCTACTTTTATTACTCAAATTTTATGCCTGCCTAATTTTCCTTCATGAACTCAGTATTATTTTATATTTGTAGTTGAAACATATAAGGAGGTAACTTTCATTAATACAAGTTCCACCAGGCTTTGCTGATCACGGCGATCTAACTGTGGTAATAGTTAGATCTCTGCTCTTCCTAATAGGTGATATTTTCATGTCATTACTATAAGATCTCACTTAAATTCCAAACTTTTGCTTATGATCGAACGTATTTTCTACTTTTTCCACAACCCTAAGTTCTAAAGTCTGAACTTGTATTGAGAATCATTTCCTTTCTTCAACGATTGTCCAGGACCATCCTAGAAAAAGATGCTGTTAGCATAGATGTGTTTTGTCGTTTTTGACCTCAGAAGGTGAAAAGACTGATGCATGGAAAGAACTGAAATCATCATCTGCATTATAAAATGTTTATGCTCATGAGCTAGGGTCAGTCAAAAACAGTTGAAATGTAGCTGAATACTAGCTTAATATGGTAGTGGAATGGACTCCATTAGCTCCAACTTTCAAATCAAAGTGTTCACCCATTGATGTATCAAAAGCTGTATTCCTTGGTGAATGCTCTGTCCCTTGCCTTTGGATGATTAGCACTTGTGGCATTTAGGCATCTGTCTTGGGAGAGGCCAGGAGGCCTCGCTCTGTGCAGACCAGATGCCTCTGAGCACCATCTGTCACAGCCTCAGGACTAATGTCACATTTCATCCAAAACAGGAAAACGGTGCACCTGGAAGCCCGATCAAGTGAAAGATTCTGTGATTAAAGTTCTAAATGTGCAACACTTAACACTTTTAAATCAACTTCTAGACTTCTAAAAAATGGAACAATTGATTCTGTTTGTAAATAATTTAACTATGAAAATGTAAGAAAGGGCCTTTTTCTGTGTGTTCTGGGTCATTCATTGTTTGAATTAAGCAATATTGATTAAATCATGATCTCATCAGTCTTGAGTCTAGAATCAAAAAATATTGTTTTGGTAACTGAGAAATAACACCAAACTAAGAAGAAAACAGTGTTAGTGAAGCTGGCAAAACAGGTAGAAATATTTTCTCAGAACATAGTATCTTGGGGCTGGGAAGATGGCTCAAGAGAACAAGTGCTTCCCTGGCAAGTACAAGGGCCTGAGTTCAAACCCCAGTTCTGCAAAAAGAAAAAAGGAACATAGAATCTTTTTAGCAGGCATTATGCTATTTGGCTTTCCCAAAGTTTAATTGAATTAATGTAATAATGAAATTGACATTTTACAGATGTTTATCTTTTGAGATATTTTCTCCATTGGTTAAATCTTAAAATTACATTGATCTTCGGCCTTCATGGTTCTTATTGCCATGAAAGATACAATTCTTACACTGGAAAAAAAATCAGTCTACATTATGGCATTTTCCTGGCCATATACCCTTACAATTAGCACAACTGCAATTTCTAAAAATTGGCAGTGTGTTGCCAATAGCTTGGAATGGTAAATGTACACACTAAAACACAGTAGTGAATGCTCATTTCTTTTATGTGGTCCTACTTTTTAGTAAGCATGAATAAAGAAATTGCATTTTAATATCCCTTCTTAGTCTGTGATTATTCCAATAATAATTGGGTATTGCTCATTTTTTAATCACCAAAAGATATTTACCATGTTATTATGAAATACATGAGTAAGTAAAAACTAAATGATGAAAAGGATACATTTCCAGAAGTTTGTTGAAACCCTGTGTAGGTATTTTCATGATGTTGATTACCAATGGAAAGCAACCAGAGTCATGCAGACTCATGAATTGGTAAGTCATAATTACTGAGTATTCATGAAATACCAAGACAGAGCTCCTTCTGTCTAGGGATATTATATCCCTCCTTAGATGGCCACAGTAGTACAGCAATGCCAGCTTTATGCCACAAGCTGAAGATCAGTTGCAAAGTATATTTTGCTAAATTAAATAACCAAAAAAAAGTTCAGAAAGTTGAATGAATAAATTTTTGAGATTAAAAACTTATTAAGAATGACATGGAGTGTTGGAAACTGAAGTTATGAGTTTAAAGAGCTAGTAAAAAAGGGAATTGTGTACTGCATAATATAAAGAAAAATAGTAAAAGAAAGAGTATATTGTGCAACTTTACCATATTTTTCTGCATGTTTGCATTCCTAACTCTTATTCTTATCCCTTGGCTTAACAAAGCGAGTTAAGGAACAAATTGGGAGAAGCCAGAAGCAGAGCAGGAAATTTGATTTGATAAACTAAAGACAATTAGTTCAACATATGGGGCCACTGCTTCATCTAGACACTAGATGGTCAGTGTGCTGTTCTAAGGTAAACTATTAATTTAAAAGAGAAATTGAATCCGTCTCATAGGATTTTCAGAGGTAGTGGGTTTTCTTACATGTTCCTTTCCAGATGTTCTTTCTGTAACTATGATCAATCTTAATTTTCTCATATTGTAAATGTGTAATTAAAGTTACAGCTTCACCTCAATTTAAAGTACTAAATTGTGAATAAACTTGGACAGACTACTGCTTTGGCAAATGGTGAACTTTGCCTCAAATTCCTGTGATTCCTCCTTCAGCTATTCTCACTGCCATCTGGATACCAGCCACTCGTCACCTCTCCAAACACACACACCTACTTCTTCCTTCCTGGAACAGACCTGACTACTGTTCAGAACATTACTTCCCTTATTTAACATTGTTGAGGGCAGAATACTGTTGTGTTCATTTTTTCTTTTTCATGTCAAAAAATATGTCTTGCCTTGGACTTGACCCTATATACTTGCTGTTGTTTATTTCTATAGCTAACTACTATGCCCTTTTCTACCACTAGAACTAAACTCAAGAGTCTTGTTCAGTTTGAGCCCATTCTTTTGATACTACTTTTTCTCATGTGCTTTGTTCTTAGTTTAGAACTGACTGAAACACTTAAAGTTTTAAATCAAGAAATTCTTTAGAAAATTAAAACAATTCTTCTAGACATGAACAATCTTTAATCTTAGACAGTTATGATATAACATGGTACAGCCATTTCCCACTTTCTTCCCATTACTTTTAAAAGTCAGGTCACGTAGGCATCATTACTTACTTGTATTTGTTAGTTTAGTAAGAGACATCAGTCAGCATACTGTCAAAATTCACACACAAATGTGCCTGTACACAAATGCACATGTATACCTTACCAAATGATAAGTCACACATTGTACTATGAATCAAAGAGTAAGATTTAGAGACTTTAAAGTGAAGTACTTAGTGCACAGGTCCTACCTGATATTCTTCCCTACCTCCAAAGTTCTTTTTTTTTTTCAAATTTGCACCTTAATAAAAAAGAGTATTGTGGTGGGGAAGGTGTAGCAGGTAGAGAAAGGTTTGTAAGGATATTAGTTTTGAGTTATTATCAAATCTGATTAGCTCTTCTCTCTGAATATCAGTAATAGTTGCTTCACAGAATTGTTATAAAATTTGTATATTAGATAGTGTATCCATTTATCAGTCATTCTTTTTGCTGTGATAGTTTTGTGTGGTAAATAACACAAAATTTTACAATCATAGAGAATTATTTAATTGGTATTCATTGATATGATACACTGGCTGTGTTCTAGCTGAACAGGCTAGACTGTAGGGATTAGGCCAATTTAGACATACCCAAACTAGAAGAGCAACAGTTACTGGAACATTTTCTTCCTGTGAGAAAAGGAAGATGATGCAGAAGACAGAAGGAAATTACTATGTCTTCAAAGGTAGTAGTTTCACATAGACACTCTCACTTCTTCCCATATCCTATTAAACAAAGCACATCACCTGGCCATCGCCAAAATCAATGGCAAAGCAAAGATTCATAGGTGAAAAAATTCATTCTATCACCACATGTAATATATAAGTATGCATTGATGCTTTAAGAAAAACTACATTTTTACACCTAAAATCTAGCACATGCATATTCATTGTAATCATTCCTACTCAGAGTTTAGATAGCTATTTAATTGAAATAGAGTAGTTCATATTTTGAAGATTTTAGTGTCTGGCTCCACTGTGGATTTAAACTTGCACTTAAAGTCTGAGTCTTCTTAAGTCTAGAACCATGGCTTTAACTGCTAACCTTGGCTTTCACTGAGTAATATGAGATATATAAAAATTTTAGAATGCAGATAAAATACTCCTAAAATGAGACAGTAATGTATCTAGGAAGAATTTATATTTAAGATGAAAGGGAAGAGATGAGATGTGCATGTAACAACTGAAAAATGCTACAAGTTGAAAAAGAACTGGGCAAGAGCGATCCTGGGAATATTTATGAGGCAGTGGGGATGGACGTAACATGAGCCAAGATAGAAGCAGAAGCACACTGACCTCCTGTGACAATGCAGCTATACAGTGGCAAGGCTTCAAACATTTCACACCTATTTAGTAAAGCTAATTACTTATATGTATGGTCTATAAACTCAGTTCTTACTGTAACTTTAATTTTGGAGTTATTCCAGTTGTTTTAACACAAAGAACATTGCTAAAATTTGTGTTCTTATTTTCCAGAGGGCAGTAGGAGGTATCATATTGCAAATGAAAGTTGCCATTTTTTTTTTCTATATTTCCAGTGCTTTCCCTACAACTTATCTAATTATGATTAATCTTCCTTAATCTCTCCCTAGCTATGTGGAATAATATGTGTAACATTTAAATAGTGCATGCACATGTAAGCAATTTTTTTTAGGTGATGGCATGTACTTGTTGGACACTAATTTTTTTTTTTTGCTAAATATTATTCTTTAAAATGATCGTTAAAGGTAGACGGCAGGATTTTGTCCACTATTTCTTCATGAGCTAGCTAATGGCATTTGCAAAGGCTTTCATCATCCTTGTATTGGGATGAAAAGCCCATCTCTGACATTAACTCTGAAGATGAGTGAATACTTTTTCTTCTCCAGTGTTGCCTTTCAATAACTTTTCCTGGTAAACCTGAAAGGCAAGCTCTAACCAGGCGTGTTTGAAGCACTTTCACAGTTCTAGGGAGAGGAGGGATCAGCAAAAGGCAAAGCAGCAGTTAGCTTCCCACACCACCCTGAATGCAATTCAGAAATACTTTTTTAATATTAAAGTTTTTATTAATAGTGTTACGCTACTGGAAGAAATGTCCTTTTGTGATTGTGTTTAAAGAAATTAAAATACAGTGCTTCCCCATGTCGGCTTAGCTTTGTAACAATGAGTAGGTCTTTTTAGTTTTATATCTATGGCTCCTGTTATGGCTTAAAATTTGCAAGGGCTAATCCCATGCCTCTACCAGGTACTCATAGAAATATGGGACAGCAATTGATATAAGATGTGTAGTGTAAACATCCATGAAATAGAGTGTGGCTATGAAATACAGTGTGAGTCCTCTCACATTAGAAAATATTTACTTATGAATTACTTGGAAGAACGTATTGAAAATACTAAATGGTTTAGAAATAGATGGCACTCATGTTTGTAAAAGTTAAATAACAGTAGTTCTGAAGACATTGTGCAGTATGGTTATGCAGCATATAATAGTTTTTACTTTTAAAACAATCTGAATTGTCTATGTGCTCTACAGCACATGTATGACAAGGAAGTTTACTTCATTATAAGATACTTTCTGCATAGGAAAATTTTTTGCATATAATTTACCATGTTGTGTTTTGTTTATTTTGTTAATTTTAGTTCTTTTGCTAGCAGGTTTGTGTAGCCCAGAATATATGTATACTTCTTCGAGAAACACACATAATATCCCAAATGTAAATTTTTAAATTTAGCATACATCTTAAGCAAAAACAGATCACAAAACCATGATTCACTCTCTCAAGGAACTTTTTGTGCTTTTGGAAATTTCAAGAACTGTATACGAATAACAGTGATTTTTAAAAATAGGGAATGATAAGATTTAGAGGGAAGAGAAAAGACAAAAAGGCTTGCTGGATAAGTGAACATTTTTTGAAGGTGAATCATTTGGGTATAGATAGGAAAGAATAAATGGAAAAGAATTCAAGGTTTGGAAACACTAACAAGAAAGCACAGAATCCTATATAGAAATTACCTAAAAAATACATACAGGGCAGCATGACTGCCAAAGGAAGATAAACTAAAAACTGAAACATTGCCTTAAGTTGCTGAAGATCACTCAGACTTTAAAAAGACAATAACATAGGTTTTCTTCAAATCTAAAAATAAAATTTATTTCTCTGTACTTCAAGAAATCACTTGTGGTGTTTTCAGCTTAGAAAGATTTGTATGATTCTCAGCAATTATATACATATATTTTTGCTGACACAGGGTCTCACTATGCAGCTCAGACTCATAGAGATTCTCCTGTCACAGCCTCCCCAGCGCTGGAATTACAGGTGTGCACCATCTCACTGTTTTGGGGAGGCAGATTGTGCCACCTGAGTTCTGGGGACTGCACGGCATGCAGGATCAGAGATTGAACTCAGGACCTTGTACTTGTCAGGCAGGTGCTTAGACAGCTAAGGTATCCCTTTAGCCCAGCACTAATATTTTTAAGTAAACCAACTGAATTATTCTAGATTCCAATAACAGAGACACTTTTTCTACCTCTTAATTCTAAAGTTTAGCCTTTACATAGAACAAATTCATGAAGAGTTTTACAGTGGTAAGTGCAAAAATACAAGTTGTTTATACAATCATTGTAATCTTAAATTATTCCTTCTCTACATGATAAAAATCCATTATAGATGGATTAAATACCTGATTGCAAAATGCCAAATAATAAAAGCTTGAACATAAAGTAGTAGACTTTACTGTGTAATTTTGAGATGGCCAAAGATTTCTGACAGGTCCCATGCAGCACTAACTGCATGGAGAGATGAGCAACCACACCTAACTAAAATCGTGACAATATGTTCATTGAAATCATAACTAAGTGGGCCTGCCAAGTAGCTCAGGGGGTAGAAACACCTACAAACAGGCACAGGGGCTGGGAGTTGAATCCCTGGGCCTGCCATGGGGCATGCTGAGACAGTAGTTGAGACTGGGCATGGTGGCGCTCGCCTGTCATCCCAACTCTTGGGAGGCTGTAAACAGGTCTATCACTATGAGTCCAATCTAGTATTGAGACCCTGAACACCCTATAGACACCTCTCTAAAAATCCAAAAAAAAAACCATAACTAAGTGAAAACACAGAGGAAGAAGAATAAGATAAATATTATGTACTTTCCATCTAAGGGGTTCATGAACCTATTAACTTAAAAGCATTCTTTCAAATCAGTGAGAACAGTGTATATATCTCAATTTATTCTCTTGTTATAACAAGTATATCTGAGAGCCTAGCAGTTCTGTTTTTCAGCTATACAGCTGATAAAGAATGTAAATATCTGTACAAAAAGACATATCGAACCATGTCCTTAGCAGAATTATTTTTATTCACCCAAAACTAACAACAACTTTAGTGTTCAACAGCATAATGGTTATGTAAATGGTAAAATAATTTTCAAAGAAAAAGAAATTACTGTATATATATACACAGGCCCAGAATGGGGCCAACAGCAGGCAAAACTCATTTTAGGTCAAAATCAGAACATTAGTTACCTTCAGGGAGGTTACAGGCACAAAAACAGAGTTTAGAGGAATGGATATGTTCTCTACTATAGCTGAGTGGTTTGCAGAGATATGTTTATTTTATTTTATTTTATCTTATTTTGTTTTATTTTGCAGAGCCGGGATTGAACTCAGGCCCTTGTGCTTGCCAGGCAAGTACTCATTCTACTGAGCTATCTCCCTGGCCCCTTGCGGAGATATGTTAACTTGGAAAATTTTATTTCTAATGCTGAACTTTTCCTTTTTCTTGTTAGTGCTGAGAATCAAATTTGGTGCCTGTGTGTGCTAGGCAAGCACTAATGCTTAAGATCTTTTCACTTTAATGCATATATGTTGCATTTCAAGTATAAAGTTTTAATAATAATTACATACTCCTGATTAGAATAGAAACATGATGTGTGTTATTCATTAAAAGTTTGTCATGTAATATAGTGATATTAAATAGTACTGAAAAGAGAGCTTTTGATAACAAGTACTAATTGTTTTTGAGTACTATTTACTTATGTTACTGTTCTAAGTGTGTTCATCTATTAATTCATCTTAATATGATACTAGATATTTTAAATATATATATTTTAATTAAAAATATATATGTACATTCTTGTGTTCAGATGGCTGCTTTGCATGAGAATAAAAACTGACCTACAGTAAACAGAATTGAACACTATTTCAATTGTGAGAAAAAAGTTATTGCACCTTGCTGAAAGTAGTATAGCCATTGTTTTCAATGCTTCTATTTGAAAGTGTTTTTATTTAAAATCTTAGTGTTATACTAATACAATAATTTTATTGAAGCTTATTAATTTTGTAAATTAAGCAATATAAAAACTTTAGTTAGTTCTATTACTAAATAATAGTAATATTATTTAACTGTTTTTGAGTACTATTTGCTTGTGTTACTATTTATCTATTAATTCATCTTAATAAACAAAGTGACAGTGTGACAAGACTAGTACTATTTCCTTTAAAAAGATGAATCTAGAGCTCACAAAAGCCAAGTAGCAAATGCAAGATTCAAGGACTAGTGCTACTTGAGGAGTGTACCTTCACACAAATTCTGTGTCATAACACATTGTGCCACTCTAATGCCACCTCCCAAAATACCAGCCACAGGAATTCTATGTAAACAGTGGATCCTCAAGTTATGACTAGCTTAGCATATGCACAACTTGGATTATGACCAGAATTTTAGTTTTAACTTATGACTGAACTCTTGAATTATAACTCAGATGCCAGCCACTTGTGCTTATAGGTTGTCTCAGATACAGATTTAACCCTTAAAAAATTCTGGCTGGAACAGTACATTTTTTCTAGCATGGAGGTGACAGAGAAATCCTGGGCCAATTTCTCTTTAAGGACACTGAAATGTGTCTGTATATAGGAAAGAGACTTCGAAGCAGGTATAGAAGAGCCTTCAGTTGACAACTTGATTTACAAGCAACCATGGCAAAGAATTGAGTTTGTAAGTTGAAAATCTACTCTATTAGTATATTAGTCAGTTTCCCCAATGCTGGTACAAAATCTACTACATGCACAATTTCAAGAAGTTTAATTTGGCTCATGATTTGAGATGATTCAGTCCATGGTTGATTTGTTCAATCCAGGAGCATTATGGTAGAAAGACTTGTTATAAAACTGCTTACTTCATGGTGCCTAAAAAGCAGAACACAGGTCAAGTGTGCCAGTGAGAATAAAGCCTCCAAAGGTACAATTCCATGGCCCACATCCATGTGGGCCCCACCACCAAAAAGCACAATCATTTATGACTATCGGTGGATTAGCCTGCTGATGAGTAAAGGTAGTGCCCTTACCATACAGTTATCTTCCAGCAGTCTTAGTCCAGTCAAGTTGACAAGATTAACCATTACATGGTCAATGGAGACAAATTTACTGGGATGGTTAACCCCAGACTGTTGACTTGACTGTATCTGGGATCCATCAGGGTAGAATGGAGTGAGTCTAGGTGGGTCATGGAGGCATGGAAGCCTTAGAATCTATGTCTGATCCTTCTTACCTTCCTTTGTAGCACTGCTCTCCTGCTCTACTCTTAGCCACTATCCTCTAGTCATCTTTGTTCCATCAACCTGTGCCATTATAATGTTTCTTAGTGCCAACTAATCATGAACTGAACACACTGAAACTGTGAGCCTAGTCAAACCTCTCTTCCTTTGAATTGTGAATGTTGGGTATTGTGTCCAGCCATGGGAAGGCTGACTAATATACTGAGCAACAGCAGAGTGACAGCAGCGTCATGAGGTCATGAGAGTGTACAATGAATGAAATAACTAGCCTAGTGTACGGATAAAATGCACATGTGATCACTAAAAGATAACTCCTAACTATGTACAGAAAGAGAAGATACTCACATCATGGAACAAACAGGGCCCTGGTGGGGAGGAAATGCATCTTAGAATGGTTGGGCTGCAAGCAACTGACTACTGAAGTCAATGTGACTTAATACATTCCTTATCTCTTGCAGAATGCATACACATAGGGACAATGGAAGGAAATTTGTCAATGATTAGAGAATGCTAGACAGACCCCATCAGGAATTAGGTTTGCCCTTTTTCTTTACATAACAACAAGTATATTTTTAAGTTTTGCAAACATACACATCACTTCTGTCTCTTTTTTCATCTCTTTTTACCACAGCAAAATACCCTAACCAATCTCTTCTCATCCACAAATAGATGTCTTCTTAATTTCTAAGTAGATGTCTTTTTATAGTCAGCTAGAGTTCATGACATATGCATGCTAAATCAGTAACTAATAGCAGGCAGGTTATGATGTCAGGGTTTTACTAATCAACATGTACCTGACAGCATGAGAAAAGGTGAATTGCCCCTGCCCCCCACAATGATTGGAGGCTGTGTGTTTGGAAGGAAGAAAGGGGTGGAAGGCTGATTGGTGGGGATGCAACCACCAGAGTTTTCCACAAGAAAGTGGTACTACTAAAAACAACCAAGGCTTTACAAGTAACAGACATAGCCACAAACTAAAGTGCCACTTTTATATGAATTCTGTGTGGAGTCTTCATTTTCTTCTGTCTACACACAGATTTTTCAACAATAAATAAAAAACTGAACAGTAATCCCTTTGAGTAGTCAAGAATATTATGCTTGGTTTTACTGTTCAAAAGATAATCACATCATGGAACAAACAGGGCCCTGTTCTTGACTCAGGAATGACAAGATGTCTTATTGAAATGTTAGTCTTTAGCATCCTGAATTTTAAGTCATTCTTTTTATACTGAAACAGAATATGCTCTACTTAGATTGGAAGCCAATCAAAACATTGATTTAAATATATATATATATATATATGTATATATATATATATATACATTTTTTAAAAATAAAATTTAGCTTTAATTTGCTAAATTTTATTTTCCTTAAAGTGTTTGTATGTTGGATTTGTACATTTCATAGAAAGGTTTATGACTAAGATATTAAGGAGTCATCAGTGCATTTAGTTTAATTTCTCTTCTTTCCAATTTAAGTTCTCTTTTAAAATATTTCAAGCAATGATATTACTTTCAATGTGTTTTATCCAGTACTCAGTAATTTTTTAATATCCCATAAAGATTGCAATATAGAAACATTTCTTCACTCACTTGCTTTCATAAACGACTGATTTTTACTACAGTCTTTGAGGATTTTAGAACAGTTCCTAGAAGAATAAGTCAGTTTTCTGAACCCTGTATCTGAAAGCTATACATAACTGTTTAAAAAGTACATATTCAACAGTTTGAAGTCAAGTCAGCTTAAGTCTGTTGCTTAAGCTACCATGGCATTGTGTGATGTCTCCTATGAAAGGTTTTTGTATTCCAGAACTTTACCCCTCCTGCTTCCTTTGGGTAAGTGACGTCTCCCTTTTCTTTGTGAAAAGCAGTCTGATGTTCACCTGAGGCTTAGAGCTGAGATTTTCAGATCTGAATTTTTTTTTTTCTTTCTATCTTTTTTCTTTTTTGCGGAACCAAGGATTGAAGTCAGACCCTTGAGCTTGCCAGGGAAGTGATTATTCTACTGAGCCAGAGAGACCCTATCAGGAATTAGAGTCTTTCGCCCACCCCCACTTTTTTTCTGAGAGTAGGAAGATGATGGAGACAGGTAGAATTTGGGGTGTGATGAGAGTTGATACCAAACTGTTTTACTTGGTCATAGGTTAGACTGCCCTAGCATTTCCACATAAAGAAAACTGAGGTCATGACTGATTACACAGGAGAAGCAAAGGTAAATCAGTGAAATAAATGCTTTTGAAGTAAAAATATGCCTTTAGAAGCAGCTTTATATTGGTAGGGGTAACTTTTGTGGATTTAAAATTAGTAGTTGTCCGACTCCAGAGTACTCTTTGGACATCATGCTGTCCTACCACTGAGCATTCTAGAGCTGACATTTGGATTTCTGTCAACTTAACACTGATAAATTAAGGTAGCCATTATATACTGACTCCATAAATGTAAACATCAATAGGAATAAAAAACGGGCTGTGGTTTCCTTGGGAAGACAATATGTCAGTGGAGCAACTCCACTCTAGCAGCCTGCGAAACCTCTTCCCTAGCTGGTCCTCTTCAAGGTTTAATTGAACAAGAGAACATCTCCGTTCCAGATTACTTCTCCGTAGGCACTGAGTCTCCAAGACTGAAGACTTGGGGTACAACCCTGCACCACCCTGAGCTCTCCAGGACAGCTCAGTAGGGGTTGTTAGAGGCTTTTAGCATCTCATCAAGAGGAACTGTGAGAAGGACCTTTCAAAGTAGGGGGCTGAGAGAGGAGCGAGGAGGTCGGGGGCCCTCCTTTAGCACCTCCTACAGGGTCTAGACCTTCCTTGCCCACTTCTAGGCAGCCCAAGGAACTCCCACAAAGGCCCAGCTCCCTGGCCTCGTGGCGCTGGGGAGCTGTTCTGGCGTTCACCAGTCCTCTGGCTGGAGGCGGAGGTAGAGGTGGAGGTGGAGTGAGCTAGGAGGGGCGCCCGGTCACGTGCGCGAGGGGACCGCAATAAATGCCCGCGAAGAGGAGGAAGCAGCGGAAGCACTCGGCGCCAGGCTGTGCGCGCGGTCAGTACCCTGAGGGAGCGCTAGGTCGCCGCCGAGCCCCGCTCTTGTCCCCGCCTCTCGCCCTTACAGGGAAAGCTCAGAGACGCCCAGCCGCCCGCCCTGGCCAACTAAGGAGGATGCTCCCTTTCCGCCGCCACTCGCCGATGTAACTTTGGAGCGCTTTGCCTGTCGCTTGCAGGTCGCAAAGGAGCGGAGGACGCGAAGGCTCCTCCTGCAGCCCGCGCCCTCCCCGCGCAGGGACCCGCGGCTCCTGGGCCCCGGTGACCGGGTTGCCGCTGTGCAGCGCTGGTGACGGCTGGAGGCGGTTGCAGAGGCCGTGCGCCCTCCAGGCTGTTCTCCGCTGCCCCGGGATCTAACGCTGGAGAGGTAAGGGAGTTGGTAAAACGCGTCGTCGAGGGGTCAGGCTGCAACCTTCTCTTAGATCTTATTTTCTTTTTAAACGTTTCTTAAAGGGAAAATAAAAGCCATCTTTAGAAAATGGTGGGCACGAAGAGTAGGTGGGATCCTGGAAAAGCGGAGGCTGGGGCACTGGCCCGAGCTTGTTCTCCCGAACTCGTTTCAGCTCATTTCGCCTCTTCTCTGGGACGCGCGCCCTCCTCTGGGATCAAGTAGCCAGCGTGCGCCCGCCGTGTCGGGGAGCAAAAGTTAGGAAGTTACCAAGGCTGAGGCTATCTCGGGTGAGGGCAACGGGTTAGGTACAAACTTTCCAGGAAACAATGAGTTACTGACTTGAGCCTGGAAAAAAGAATTTTTCCAGTGACCCGACCTCTTCTTCTCTTGCTGCAGTTCCCGGACCCTCTCCATGCACCATGTAATCATGTTTGTACAGCACATTCGTACTTTAAAAACATTTGACCTGAATTTCAGAATGTTTATGGACATTATGAATGTCTGTGACCCAGCAAAGGGACAGCAAAAAACACGATAATCTAGATCATAACAAGTAAAACATACACTTTGTAGGCTATCTATAAGATATAGCCATTTCAATTATTGTAATTCACAAATTATTTTCAAGTTTTGAATCTCTTAGGCTACTTTTGCTGGTTTTTTTTAGCCTCATGGGTACCTTTGATAATACAGTTATTTTGTAGAAACAATATATTGTAGAAAGTGCTCTAGAAGAAAACACCAAGTTGGATTAAATTATTTCAAAAAGTGGAAGCCCACTTGCTGGTATTATGTAGGCAGATCAAACTGGCACACTCTTTTTCAAACTCTTACTTTGCTTTTGTTCTCAGAAAAGTAATATCTGCAGGTATTTTCATCTTAATCACGTGATATGTCGTTTTAGCCAAAAGGATTGGAAGAGGCTGTCTTGGAGATTTTCCCAGGGAAATCCTGAGATCGTTCATTATGAAGTGCACTGCGCGGGAGTGGCTCAGAGTAACCACAGTGCTATTCATGGCGAGAGCAATTCCAGCCATGGTGGTTCCTAACGCCACTCTATTGGAAAAGCTTTTGGAAAAATACATGGATGAGGATGGTGAGTGGTGGACAGCCAAGCAGAGAGGAAAAAGGGCCATCACAGACAATGACATGCAGAGTATCTTGGACCTTCATAATAAGTTACGAAGTCAGGTGTATCCAACAGCTTCTAATATGGAGTATATGGTAAGGACATTTTTCAAGAAGTATTTACAACTCATGATTTCAGCCACCCTGGTTAAATAGTCTCATGCTGTTCTTCAACCTTTTGCCAATTGTCCTGTGTGAAATAAAAGGTTTTCTTCAAGGATATTTTCCCCTGCACCTTCTTTTATTAATGTTCCTCTTTTATTCTAAGAGTTCTTTGAATGTTAGTGTAGGACTAAATACCTTCAGATACAGTGGTCCTACTAAATGCTAAACTCTTATTACTGGGAAGGTTACTGAATATAGTCTTAAATGATTTAGTAGAACATTTGCATCCTGGGCCTGATAGGAGCTGCTTAACAAGGTGGATATGGAACATATGGAGACTAAGAGTTTGAAGAAGCTTGTAAATATATAAGTATATTTATATTTATACATACATATATATGTATATAATAGCATAGTATAGTATACTTTGTAAAGAACTTTATTTCTCATGTAAATACTACTGTGATGTTGGAAATGATGCATTTTTGTGATTGCTTTCTGTTACAGTGTTTTGATAACGCCCCACAATTATTTGTGAACTCTGAAGTATTAAAATAAAGGTAGTCAGAAGATTAAGCAAAAGTTGATATTCAACTTACCCTTAATAATCTTACAATTGTAGCAAGTTTGAGACACAAAATTATTCCTTTGATGGTACTAGCATATTCTGCATATTCAGAAAACTTTAGAAAAAACTATTATGTATTATTTTTTGAGTCAGGAACTCTTTAGCAAAACCTGACAATGAATGGTTACTGGGATAGCAAAGCTTACTGAAGGAACATCAGAAATTGTATTTCTTGGGTGGGTGCACTGCAGGATGTGGTTAATTTTAGTGAATTCTAGTTTTTTCTTACTCTACATTTATGCTAGTTGTTCCGGGTATTCCCCATTTAGGTAACTTTCAAGACACCTGGTGTTCTAAGTCTCCATTACCCATTACAAAATATCCCATCATATTATTTAACTTTTGCTGAGAAAATATTTCTACCCTGAAGAAAGTAGGTAGTAATCAAGAGAACTCGTTAATTTAGGCCTGGATCTGGTAAATTTAGGCTTCTACCTGGCTTTAACTCCTAGCCCAGACAGATGCTCAAGGCTTGTGACACTGGGTCTCTACCACTTTTTCTCCACTTCGGTTTCCTCATGTCAAGGCTGTGCGCTCACCTCAGAGGGTGGTTGTGAATTCTGAGTGGGGTAACTTGTGGAAAATTTAGCTCATTAATAAGTGTGTTGCAGGGTCTCAGTAAAAGTTATTGGGACATATATAAGTAGTTTTACATCTCCTCTTATTATTTAAATATAATTGCTAAAGATATTACTAATGCTTCTCCAAATTCTGTGCTCCTGCACATCTCTAATGTCTGATATTTGCACTTTGTGTGTTTTAAAGTTTTTGTTCAAAGTGAAAAATTCTATGAATTCTTTATCTGTGAGCCTAAAAACAGCACCAGTCATGGAGCATTTCCTAATTGGCTGCTGTGTGCTTATTTCATGTGTGCAGGGCTTAGGTGGCCTTTTATTTAAGATAAGAACTTGGGGGTTCAAACCCACATAAGGGAAGCTGAGAATATTTGTGTGTGAGCCAAATAATATGGCAATCATGAAAGAATAGTTCTGTGATTCCTGTTTGTGTCCAACTTCCAAAAAAATTAACTGTCTATTGTATGATGTCTGGTCTGGGATGTTTATATGGGTTTCTTTTCAGTTTCACTGGTTTCATTCTCTCCTTGAAATGTGGATTCAGAAACCAGCCAGGGTTGATGTTCTGTTGCCCCTAGATACTATTAGCACTGGCACAGTGTCTTGGCCATTAACCAGGCTACAGAGGACTTCAATGCCCCTCTGTAGTACTGGAATATGCTTTTTTAGAACACACAGTTAAGGAGAAGCTAAAAAAACACTACTTCTTGGAAATACTGCTGATTTATACATTTTATAGTATTTTAAGTATAGATGTTGATCAATCTTTTAAAATAAAATTTATTCAAATTATTATTTAAGATATATCCCAAGAAAATACAACTTTCAAACTAGCCAAAGAACTAGCTCCTGGAAAATCTGCAGGACTCAATAAGAAATGTTGCCATTTTTGGCAACTTATACCCCAGATGTCATTTCATATTTGAATAGGCAGTCACCTCATTTATAATTGGTGCTTATTTTACCTTTATTTCCAGGATCCATCTGCACTCATTAATGTCACACCTTTACCCCTGTTCTTTATTCTCATTGTATTTGTGGGGTTAAAAATCAACTCTGAAGGACTATGCCTTGGAAAGCTTAGAGGTTAATTGAGAAGAAAGAATTGATACATTTGAAATTCTTCTGTTAAGCAAGGTCACAATGTTTTTCTTTCATGTCTATGAATTGTAGTAGTGGGTTACAAAATAATGGAAAAATCCTAGGTGTGAGAGCTACTAAGTGGGGACCTGAGGCATATGCTACTGCTTGAAGGTGTTCAGCACCATGAATTATAGGAAAGATAGGAAGGCATAGGTCAGTAAAGAAATAGGAAAAGCCAGATGCAGAATAGCAAGAATTGTCAGCCTAGAGCATTCGACACTGACTAGACTGCTGAAAGTCCACACCTGTGGTAAATTGAGAATGGGTGAGTGAGTGATGACAGGAACCAGTAATCCTATGGAGAGAAATTAGCAGCATTTAATTTAGTGTAAACCAAGAAACTGGAGCCTGTAGGTCATTGAATGAAGCCAGCAGATTTTATATATATATATATATATATATATATATTTTTTTTTTTTTTGTCTTTTTGAGACAGGGTCTCACTGTGCAGTTCAGGCTGGCCTTAAGCTCACTTTGTAGCTCAGGCTGGTCTCGAACTCACAACAATCCTCCTGCCTCAGCCTCCCTAGTGCTGGGATTACAGGCCTGCGCCACCACGCCCGGCTCGGATTTTATAAAGGGGTAAAAATACTTACCTTAATATAGATGGCAGTAGGTGCACATTTTATCTTTACTGCTTACTAATATGTTAACTCTGACAGTTTTAATCATGCTGAGTATAAGTTCTCTCATTATCAAAACCAGTATTAAAATATAAGCACCACGAATTATAATACACTGAGAGACTTGACCCTGTGGATTTACATTCCTTTTTTTTAAAAAATGTATTTGGTATAAGGTCTCACTCTGCAGCTCAGACTCATGGTGATCCTCCTGTTTTCAGCCTCCCCAGCACTAGGATTACAGGCCTGTGCCCCCATGCCCAAACTCAATCACAGGCTCAGCGCTTCCAGGGGTGAGGCCAGCCCAGCATGTGGTACTGGGCATCAAACCCCAGTCCCTGTGCTCGCCTAAGCAGATGCTTAGTCTGCTGAGCTATCTCACCAGCCCTTAGATTTACGTAAAGCCTTTCCTTCTTGGGCATTAAGTCTCTATCACTTACTTAGCCCTTCCATATTATTATGGAAGGCTTCTCTGCTCTTTGACTTTGAGTATCATCAGATATTCATGCCTGCTTACTTTATGTCTTCATCCAACAGCCTTCTCTTTGCACTTCTTTCTCATATGTCTGAGTGTCTTTTGACTCCTCCTGGGCAATTATATTGTGTAGTAACTTCAGGCAGAAAAATGTCTAAAGTGAAAATGAACCGTTTCCTTTTCCTCCACTCTCATCGCCTAACTGTTTTCTTTCCTAGATTCCTTTTCAGTGAGTGCCATCTGAACTGCTCATCCTTTCTAGGGATAGCATTCAACCATAAACACTGCTGACTACCTTACCTCTTATATATAACAGGCATTGGAGATCAGAGATAAGTAAGATACGATGCTCACCTTTCTAGGAATTAAAAGTCATGAAAAAGGTAGTTAGTTCATTTAAAAAAGTTAATACAATAAGTAGGTGACAATCAAATACTTTAGGTGTAGGATTGGGGAAAAGTTACCAGAGAAAGCTTCACTGGGAAGTTGTTGCCATCTGTATTAAAGTCAGTATTTTTACCCCTCTAAAATCTACTGGCTTCATCCTAGATTCCCTTTTGGTGAGTGCCATCCACATTGCTCATCCTTTCTAGGATGTGTTCAATTATCTCCTCTTCAAAGAGATAATCACACACATCCTCAACTCCTGCCTTCCCTCAGCACATACACAAAAAATACAGTTACCTGCCAAAGTCTGTAGAGTTTGTCTCAGGAATGTATTTTGAATCCATCTCTTCTATTTCATCCTCATCTTTGCTCTTTAGCTTATACCTATGCTGAATCCACGGCTTCCCACCAAATGGTCTGTTCCTACTTTATTTTTAATTTGCTGCACTTCCCTCACTGGTAGGTAGTAAGAGTCCTTTGCACACCTAACAAATCTATGGTCACTCAGCAGAAAAAAAGTTCTGTTGACTTGTGGGGAGGCTTGGGAGTGGAGCCCTCCAGGATGAGTTCAGAAAAAGAAACCTGTGTGGTCATCTGCTCTGTAGCTTTCAGCTTGCATGAATCGGTAGGCACACTGAACTGCTCGTTGTTCTTGATGGTGGGTGTCTTTTTTCATGTCTCTGAACCTGTGCCTATCCAGTGTCCTCTGTGCCTGGATGCCTGTACTCTGTCTCCTAAAAAAAAAACCTTATTATCTATCTCTGAAGACTAAGCACACATTGCCTTCCCAGTGAAGCTTTCTCTGGTAACTCTTCCCCAATCCTACACCTAAAGTATTTGATTGTCACTTGCTTATTGTATTAATTTCTTTTTAATGAACTAATTACCTTTTTCATGACTTTCAATTCCTAGAAAGGTGAGTATTGTATCTTACTTATCTCTGTTCTCCAATGCCTGTTATATATAAGAGGTAAGGTAGTTAGCAGTGTTTTTTATGATTGAATGTTCAATGAATATGTGTTGAATGAAGAGAAGGTTGGGGGAAAAGGCAAGACTATATCTGAGACAAGTGTTGAAGCATCAAAATTATTAAAATGTTCTATAAGGCAAGATAACAAACATGGGAAATTTGAAACATTTGAGTACTTCAAAAATTTCAGCACGTGTATTTTATTAATATGATTTCAAATATTTATGGAATGCCAAAAATTGCCCTGGACTGTAAAGTTAATAGTAAAGATCTTCAGATAGTTGCAACAAATAATAAATAAATAAGTGTTTATCCCTTCCTCCAAATTTTAAGTCTTTTAAAACATTATACATTGACTATAATCCAAAATAATTTAAAAACAATTTATTATTGTACAAAGCATACCCATCTCTAGAGCAGAGTTTATCATCTGACATGAACAGGAACCATGGGACACTTATAGAAGCCATTTTCTGATGATACTGCGATTTCGCTGTCTTCTGAGAAGTGTTGGCACAGTCCTGGGAGAGCTGTTGGCACGGCTGCACTCACCTTACCTGTGGGTGAGGATCTGGGGAGAACCGTTGCATGCTATTTTGCCAAAAGTGGAACAAAATATATTTAAAGGCTTTCTTCTCACTAAATATCCAGAGGCTCTAATCTGGGTGGTATTTTCAGTCTGTGGTACATGTTACAGCAAGCAATGGCTTGGTTCCAGTTTGTCACATACATTCTTTCTAAGATCATACTTAAATATGAAATAAGCTTTTAATTTCTTTTCCTATGCTTCAGGATAGTGCATAATTCCAGAAACTGAACACGGGCCAGCCTACTGTACTGAGCAGGACACTGCTAGTCTGTGATATGAAAAGCTGATCTTTAGTTTGTGAGTTGTTCCTTTCTCGGAAGTTCATGTTTTTTGATACATTTTGCTATTAGCAGCGTATGCCCAAAATAAATGCAGCTTCATAACTCATGTAGACATAAATTGATGAATACATATCTTTCATTTGTTTGTTTGGTACTAGGGATTAAATACAGATCTTTGGACATTTTAGATGAGTGCTTGCCAGTGAGCTATACCTTCAGTGCCTTGTATGTTATTTTGAGGCAGGGTATTCCTAAATTGTCCAGGCTGACCTTGAACTTGCAAGTCTACCTGAGGTTTCTGAGTTGCTGGCATTAAATGGATGTACCATCGTGTCCAGTTACACATTTCTGACTCTTGCTCAGGATATTGGGAACTCGTTTTAATTAAGTTTTTTATTACAACTCTTGATTCATAAGATAATTTTTTTCCTCTGTACTGACATTTAACTGCTAATTTTCAGAAGTTAAATATTTTCAACTTTAAAATCCAGCATCTGCATATACTTAATGATGCACAAAATCTCTTTGTTGGTTCATAGAATATCATCTATTATGGGATCACCTACAAAGCTATTAAAACTTAATCTACATTTAAAGTAGCTTACTTAACATGGCTAATGTGCTATTTTGTTTTATAGAGTTGTTCAGAAATAATACAATTATTCTTTAAGTGTCTTTTTCTCCAAAAGTTTAAAGTTTCTAAAAGCTTAATTTAAAAGTCCACATAGTGGCAATACTTACAGGGGAAAAGTGACATGATAGCCTAGTTCTATGGAATTTAATAACTACCCTTTAGGAAACCTTTGGATTTCTTGGAGAGTAAAGATTCTCCTTAAATAGAAACAACAGGTACAAGTTGTTAGAAAAGTAAGGCGAGAGATACAGTTACAATAGGTGTACAAATGCCTATGGCAGGAATAGTGCCCCAGGATTTTAGACTTGGAGTAACTGATTGTGTCCTTCAGAGCATCCCAGACCTTTACCGCCTGCAGTCTCTGTTGGTGATGCAGCAGTGAGCACAAGCTCATGGAATCAGGGTGAAGCCTGGAATCTTCAGGCAACAGCAGTGGGTCTGTGGATGACAGAGAGAGCCTGGCAAGTGCTGCAAAAAAGGAGGTCAGAACGTAATTGCAAAAGACAGATATAGGTCATTGTAGAGACTCTCATTTTTTTCTGTGATACAAAGTGATTTGAACATTAGAATAGCAAAGCAGAGTGTTTATACTTACTAACCATTGTTGCAGTTTTGTAGAAAATAGACTTTAAGTGGCAGAAGAAGGAGCACAAAGACAAAGCAAATAGAATAGGGCCAGGTAGATGGTTCAGTGGAATAAGTGCTTCCCTGGCAAGCACAAGGGCCTGAGTTCAATCCCTGGTTTTGAAAATAAACCAAAGCAAATAAAATGATCCATCTTCTGTGGGCAGATCAGAGGGATAGCCATGAGGTGAAAGGGCATGAATATAAATGTTACTCTAATAATACCACTAATCTTGCAAAATCTTGCTAAAGAAACTTGTTTCAGGATTAATAAAATTTACTTGGTCACAAGCTGACGGTACAATGTTCTGCACCTAATGGAAGATTTGAATTCATCCAAGTCTTGGGTGTTAAGTTTTTGAAAAATGGTGGCATTTTCCATTCTGGTTTAAATACCAACAGAGAAGACTCCACATCCATCAACTTACAGGACATTCCAGATTGGGTCTCAGAGTTACGAAAGGTGTCACTAGTCACTTGGTACCCATTTTGTCAACATAATCCCCCAAATAGGTAAAACTACTGGAACTTGATCCTGTTTTCCAGCTTCGATTCTTTTTTGTGCCTGTTTTGCTCTCCCTCTCCTCCAACATTATTTTACTTCACTCCCCCCTTAATAAAAAATGAAAATTTTAGTCTGAGGTGAGAACAGGACAGTGGATTTTGTCTAAATCACCATTGTACTGTTTTAAAGTATGTCACTTTTTTTTTGAGGTAGCACCGATAGATTTTGCTTGTGAGATGTGACAATTAAATTTTTGATGGAGGAATTGCATTACAGCTGCCATTTTCAAAAGTGGGGACCAGTGGGGAGAGAGCAGCTTTTGGAAGAGAATGCAGCTGCTCACCTTTGGAATGTGTTACACTTAGCTACCCAAGTGAATTTGTCAAGGATGCAATTGTGTGGCTATATGGCCCAATCTCAGTCATAGTTACAACTCACTAGTAGAAATGGTAAAATTATGACGAAGGATGTGATCTTATTTCCAGTGTCAAAATTTACTGACTACCACATAGAGGATGGTCTGAAACATGGGGCAGATTACAGAAAGTGGAATTAAGGAATAGATAGTTTTGTTTTGGGTGACAGATAATATTGAGTTAGACCAAGGTAAGACTGATAGAAATAGAGAGATATGGACTGTTTCAGTGATTGTTTTGATAATATTGCTGGCTGGTTTTGTTGAAAGATTTAAAGTGAACATGGAGTTAAGGGATTCTGCATATTCCCAGGTTTTTATAGGTCTTTTTGTGAAAAGTTGAAGCATTTTTGAAGTGGGAGGAGAAACTGGAGACCAGATTAATTCAGGGATTTTAGGTGTCGTGGCACCCTCAGTTGGTTAATAAAGAAGTAGGGCTTGAGATGAAAATGTAGAAATCAAGATGTTACTAAGAGGAATCTGAACTGGTGTCTGAGCAACATTCCCCAAAGAGATGTTTTTAATGGGTGCAAGTTGAATGCTTTAGGTTAGGACATGGAATATAGTACTACCCAGAGGCAAAGAAAAAGGAAGATGCTTTTAAAAAGCTGAGAACAGGTGGTCAGCAAGTTTGCATGAAAAGATAGAATAGTGAGTGTAGTGCCCTAGAAGCTTAAAAGAGGTGAGATCAAGTGCTTTAGTCATTTTCTTATCCAACGTTCACAGTTTAAAGAACAGGTAAATTTTAGCTCACAGTTTTAGAGAATTCAGTCCATGGTATCTGGTTCTAAGTCAGGAAAAGGATAGTGGAAGAATGTGGTGGAGGACCAGCTCACATCATGATCACCAGGATGCAGAGACTGAAGGAGGGAACCAGAGAGGGAGATGTGCCCTTCGCGGTAACACCCACAGTGATCCATCTCTTCCAGTAACATCTCTTCCAATAAGTGCGTCTCAATAACACACTTAAGTACTGAACTCATAGTGAATGAATCCTATGTTTCAATTGCTACCCCAAAGCCCAACTTCTGAAAGTTTTGGAGGACATTGTAGCTAAAAAAAAAAACTATAAAATCAGCAAAGCAGAGCCGGGCATGGTGGCGCATGCCTGTAATCCCAGCACTCGGGAGGCTGAGGCAGGAGGATTGTTGTGAGTTTGAGACCAGCCTGAGCTACAAAGTGAGTTTAAGGCCAGCCTGAACTGCATAGTGAGACCCTGTCTCAAAAAGAAAAAAAAAAAAAAATCAGCAAAGCAGAAGTCAACATATTTCAGTGTTGCTGGAAAGTTGCGCGAGATGAAGAGTTCAACAATGGTTTTGTCCATTTTTGACTTCCTTGGTAACCTTCCTATGAGTAATTTAATTGATGAGGTATGCTAAGAAGTCCTATGGAAGAGCTAAGGAGAGACTCAAGGATGAGTAAGTGATGAAGTGACTTTAACTTCTCAAGATACCATTGTTCTAAAGGGTACTGGAAAAATAAAGGAGAGCTGGAGGGGAATAAGCTAAAGCTTTTTATCTTTTAGTGAGCAATCTTATAGTATTAATGAGAATGGACAAGTTGAGAAAGCAAAGGATAAAAATAAAAAAAATATGGCTATAAAATCAGGTCACTTTTTCTAACAGGCAAGTGCAAGGGTGTGGGCATGGGAGCAGGAAGTTTGGTATATTTGATACTTAAAATAGAAAGGAATTTTTACTCAGATATTTCTATTTTTCTAGTAAACTATGAATCCAGATAGATCATCAGTTAAGACTGACTGGGTAAAACTGAAGCGGGTCTCAAGATAAGATGCTGTGAGCATAGTAATTTTGGATATTTCCATGTACTCTTAGTAGAGTCAGGTGGAAGTTTTGAGGTCATTTGAGTTTACTTGTTTCACATTGCTTTATATTCAGAAGTCTTATATGGGAGAAGCTTACTTTTGTGCAAATTATTGCCGAAAAGTCAGAGAAACTTTATATATTGGTGGTTTCATTTGTTGGATATTGTCACAAGCTTAACTACTGCAGATGCTGATCTGCAGTATTTGAGGCTTACGTTGCAAATTGAATACTAAATGTAGATATTTATATAAGAATTCTAGAAATTAATTTGGAGAATTAAAAGTGTAACTTGGATTAGTATGTCATTAAACTGGCCAAAGCTAACCTGGATAACTGTATACTCTGGTTGGACTTACTTTTTTATCTTCTTTCTCCTACTAACAACATCACTGAGGTGTAATTAGGTCAAATGTTTACATATAGCTTGTTGGGGAAAAAAACTACAGACATCTCGGTAAACCAGGAGGCTGGGTAAATGGAGAGCTGGATCTAGAACTCAGCTTTTTCTTTTCTTTAATATTCTGTTTATAAGGTTGTAATGGTAATGAAAGAAAATTGGATCCTCATTTTTCTTCATTTTGAAAAATACTTAGAATCCAAAGAGATTCAGAAGCTTGACCAATGAGATGCCTCCAAGCCTATAGTTTAAATCATTATATTTGGGCAAGGTGCAGAAAATGAAATATCAGCATTATAACCCAGTTCTGCTGGACAGTGAAAGGTGGATATAGCGATTGACAGGACAGACTTGACAGGTCATATGATGAAGAGGGGAGGGAGTAGGACTTCACGGTGGACAGGAATGAATGGAAGGGCGCAACTAGACAATACGGTAATCAGCACTTCACTGAGAACAGTGATAGATCAACAAGGGAGTTGTTCTTTTTGTCGCAGATATCCCATGTAAATCGCTAAAATATTGGACAGACTAGTAAAGATGTAAAATGTAAAACTTAGACTTGCCCTAGATTATTTAAATCTTGAAAGAATGACTGAGATTGGATGCCTTGAAGATAAAAATCTAAATGATAAAAATCCCAAATGTTAAGAGGGTAAGAACTTCTGAAGGAAAAGAACAGACTGAGAGTGTTGTTAAATTGAGAAAGCTATGAACAACTTGAATAACCAAAACCAGTTACTATTTCACAAGAGTGTGCATTATTCCATATGTCCTGGCTTGGCTTGGCTTTCTTTCTTTTTTTTTTTTTTGTACCAAGAACTGAATCCAGAACTTCACTCTTGCACTGAGCTACCTTCCTAGCCCTTTCTAAAAAGTTTTTGACACTGCCTTTCTTCAGATTTCTGAGTTGCTCATGTTGGGCTCAAACTTCATTACTGCCTCAGTTTCCCAAATGCCACAGAGTGTAGGGATGTCCCAGCATGCTTAGCTTGCTTTGGGTTTTTTGATGCTGTTGTAGCTCTCCAGCCTTTGCAGATGTTAGAATGCCTTGTGTGTTTCTCACCCTTAGTGGGATGGATTTCTTCTCTACATTTAGTAGTACACAGTGGTTACATTTATCCTGGGGAGTTGGTACATGAATATAGCATATCTTAATTCTTCACATACATTTAAGTAGGCTGCTACTTTTTGTTTAAGGTTGCTACATTTTTAAAGGTTTTAAAAGATTTACTTGAAAGTAGAATTAAAGTGAAACATTGCTTCCCATGCCTCATATTTCTGTAATTGCCATGAGAGCCCCTAATGGGTACATTGCCTTGAGGTAATGCTTTTTCCTCAGAAACTGGCAGCACTTCAGTATCTGGTAACACAAGTGTTTCCTTTGAAATCTGAACCTTGCACACATTTTTTTCTAACAGTGAAGTCTTTTCAGAACAGGTGAAGCATAAATAACTGAGGTAATCTCCTGGCTGTAGAGAACGCATTATGGCTCTTTTCCATGATAATTTTCTCTACCAGGTGACTTAGTCACAAAAATATAGTTGCTAGGTCAGCATCGAATCATTTACTTATTATTCCATTTGTGTCCACTTGAGACAAAAAATGCTTTTAATAATGATAAGATTTGATAGTGATGAATTATATTTGTAATGTTAATTTGTCACCTTCCCAACTGTCCTTTCTGTTATTTCCATTGAATAATAAATTGTTGGAATTGTTCAAGGTGAAGTTATTGCAAGATAGAGGATGAAATGGGCAATTCACTTCACTATATTTTTTATTGCAGTTTCTGATTTAAACAGGAAAACACAAATGGCTGCAGAAGCATTTAATTTTGAATTGAGATGGGCAATTTCCAAACACATTTTTCTAGAAAAGGTGGCACAGCAAGAACAATTTGGCAAGGTGTTACATAGAAAATGATAACTATGAATCTTAGTTACTTTTTTATTGCTGAGACAAAACACTTAACACCAAAAGGTAAATAAGGAAGACTTAATTCCACCCCTTGGTGTTATAGATAAGTGAATGGAAACCAAACCTGACATAATTAGAGATTTGAGAATATATGATTAAATTAGGAAAGAAAACACTTTATGGTGCGACATGAATTTAATTATGTGGTCTGAGTTCTGTTTACAATACTTCTGTCTCTGTAGAAGAAAATGAAGGGAAATTTAACCAATAATGTCTTTGCATATCTATGTCCAGAGGAGATAGAATAAAGAAGCATTTTGATATCACTGAAATTTGCTGTTATTAGTTTTGACAGTGATATGCATAATTTGTGTAGATAAGAATGACAATATTGAGATGGTATTCTGAATTAAGTGTGTCATATGTCCCAAAAGAAGAATGTTTTGGAAATTATTTTCCAAAATTTATTACAAATGCTTGGACAGCTTTAAAAAATAATTTTAGTGTATCATTAGTAATTAGAGTATAAAACCAAGCCCTGGCCTGCTCCAGACTTCCAGCATAACAGCATTTCCATTGCTACCATGCTTAGATTATTATTTTTTCAGAGAATGTTATTTGTTTTAGAAGACCATCCTGAAGTTTAGACTATATCATGCGCTGGTGTTTGTCTTGAATTAGCCTACCTACTATGATTTTTTTTTTCCTACAGTGATATTTTTTTTTTTAATTTTGAGACAGAATCTCAAAATTAGCATCTCACTGTGTAGCTCACACTGACTTTGAACTCACTGTATTGTCCAGGCTGGCCTCAAACTCACAGAGATTCATCTGCCTCAGCCTCCTAAGTGCTGGAATTAACAGGCATGTGCTACTTCTGGCCCTAATGCTATAATTCTTGAAAACCCTTTGTGATTCATCTTGGAAGTCCACTGTAGCCATTTCAACTTTACAAAAAAAATACACCAAATAGTTTTGAAAGGAGAAGTTAATGCTTAAAATTCTTTCCTCTTTATTCTTTTTTTATGTATTTGATACAGGGATTCATGGTCTATAGGGTCTCATTACATAGAACGAACGTGTAGTGATTCTCCTCCTTTCAGCCTCCCAAGCCCTTGGATTACAGGCACACGCCACCACACCCAGTCTCAGTGGCCTTCTCAGGGCTCCCCTAGGGCGGGGCCTTCATGGCATACCAGGGATTGAACTCCGGCTCCTATGCTGTGCTTAAGCAGGTGCTTAAGTACAATGAGCTGGCTGATTTTTTTTTTTCTTTTCTTTTTGCAATACAGAGGATTGAATTCAGGACTCTGTGCTTGCCAGGCAAGCACTTATTTTACTGAGCTATCTCTCCAGCCCTGGTCCTTCTTTTTATTCTTATTTTTTCTTTCTTTTTAATTTCTTATAACTTTTTTGTTGTTTTGTCTTGTATTCAATTTTGCAACTTTATATCTAGTAATTGAAACAACTAATTTGAAAATAATATCATGCAATACAGCAACTACTGTTGAGTTCCTATTAGTTTGTTTAATGAAATTTTGTAATGTTTTGAACACTTTTAAAATTTTTTTACTATTTTGTATTCTTTAAAAAAAATTAACTTTACTTGAAAAATGACCCACCTTTCACGTTACCTTTTTACTGCAGTATTAGTCCTCTTTTGCATTATTACAAAATACATGAAGTAATTAACACTATAAAGACACTAGTTTTATGTAGTTCACATCTGGGATGTTCAAGCCCACGTTGCCTTACTGCTTTGGGCCACTGGTGAGGATGGTGGAGGAGAAAGGAGCACGTGGTGGAGGGAGTGGTCACATCTCCAGCCAGGCAGCAGAGGAGGTGGGCAGGGCTGCACAGTGACTTTCAGAACCCCTGTTCCCATCCCTCAGTCATTATGGACCACTTGTAAGTTCCACTTCCGGAAAGTTTCATAGCAGGATACAGCACTGCCACCCAATGATCAAACTTTTATACACAGGCCTTGGAGAAATCGTTCTCATGCTCGATGCACTTCAACTACCATTTTGCAAACCTCAGCTGTGGGAAGATGCTCATATGTAAACAAGTTTGTAGTGACTAGTTAGCATTGGTCTTAGCATTTATTTCATACATACTACAATACTAATCTTGAAGCTATGAAAAATGAATAGTTCTCAGATGGCAGGGTGACCCATGGGGCTGAGACAGGAGAGCTGCAAATGTGACCCAGCCTGGGCAATTGAGAAATTTAATAAGACCCTGCTAAAAAAAAAAAAAAAAAAAAAAAAAAAAAGGTGGGGAATTAAGCTCAGTGTGAAGATCCCGGGCTCCATCCACAGCACTGGGGGAAAAAAGTAGTTACTAAAATATGAATTTTCAAATAATATGCTCCAAATGTATTCCGAGCTATAAATTTACTATGGTCAAGAAGATGAATTTGCAAATAGTCCATTTTAAGTGAGAAAGTTTTTCTCTGCAAAGAAGAGAAAGTAAAAAAAATTTATCACAAATGGATATTTTTTCCTAATACCAAGCAGCAGAACTTACTCATAGACTAGTAGTATTCTACTGAAAACTACATGTCTTTTGAAGTGCCTTCCAACTGTTATTGATTTTTTATTTCACTAAGCAGGATAGTGTGTGCTGTGATGGGCATCTAAACTGTACCTGTGTGTGCTCATTTGTATTTTGCAAATGGTGGCAGTCAGTTAAAAATCATGTGTCTCTACATAACTAATTATAGTACTTATGTCCCAGTTCCTACAAATTCAGTTATTTACTTATTTATTTGGTACAGGGTCTCACTACACAGCTCAAACTCTTGGCGATCCTTCTGTCACAGCCTCCCCAGCACTGTGATTATAGGTATACACCACTACACCTGGTTTTAATAGCTGTCGTAGCATGCAGTACCAGAGATCAAACCAGAGTCCTTGTGCTTGCCAGGCAGGCACTTAGACCACGGAGCTATCTCCTGGACCAAATTCTGTTCTTTACAACTACAACTATTACATAGTTTTAGGTTTACTTTTGAAAGTCCTTTTTTGAAGATTTAAATTCATTCATTCTCTCTCCCTCTCTCCCTCCCTCCCTCTTTCCCTCTCCTTTGTATGTGTGTCTCTCTGTGTCTCTGTCTCTATCTCTGTCTGTCTCTCTCTCTCCACACACACACACACACACACACACACACACACACACTCACATACACCACCACCACCACACCAGAAATGCAAAAGTCTCTGTTAGATGGCTTGAAAATATTATTGGAAACAAAAACATCAGTGACGATTTCTATGCTTTTTTTTTTTTAGCAATAAAACCTAATTGAAGACATTTTATGCTTTAAATGTTTTGCTAAAGATGTTGAAAAATAGGGATACTGCAATTTTTTTGCACATCTCAAATGCCTATTTTTATAAAGAAATGCTAATTTTACTGTGCTTTGACTGTAAAATAGTGCTGGAAGAAAAATTAAGAGGAAAAGAAAAAAAAGAGGAGGTCCTAAGACCACCTTGATTTAATTTACTAACCTGAACTGAAATAGGAAACATGTAGAGACTAACCTACATTAAATGGGGTGGGTATGAAGTGTTGGCAATCTTAAAAATTGAAATACCATATAGTAGAATACAAATACACATGTCGTGCTGCTTTCACATTTTGATATTTGTCCCAGGACAGCTATATTTTTTAGCACTATGTTTTTTTAAAGAATCTTTTTGGTTTGTTTGATTGATATTGACTGACACACTTAATGCTCTATTATAATTGGTTGTAATGGATATTTTTTAATATCGATAAGGAGCTGGATTTAATGGCTTGTATCCTCTGTTTCAGTTATGTATTAAAATAATGCCTAAATGGTAGAAATATTATAGTTTATTCTTTATGCTTTCCTCTCTGTTTTCAATGGTTTAATCATAAAATGTAAGTCATACCTTAGCAATTTATTTGTAGAATATATGGTGAATACATTTTATTCCTCAAAGTCATCTTTCTGAGTTACCTTGAATTTCAATTGATAAGAGTTCTCAGCAATAAGAAAAGTTAGCCTAAAACATTTGAATGATATGCTTTAGATTTTATGTCATTTTCTATATAACAGACATGTAAATTCTTCTTAACTATTATTTTAAATAAATGAAGTAAGTTTGCAAGTTTGAAACTAGGTCTCTGTCCCCTCTAAAAAGAATCTATCTTCAATTTCAACAGGAACACTGACTTCTAGGATTGTAGAGTCCTATGTGGACCAGTTAATCTGACTGACAACTTGATTGGATTAAATGAGTCCTAAAGAGATGATTGGATTGGAGGCCCTAGAAACTCACTGTCAGCTAAAAGGGCAATTAGGAGGTAGAGCTGAGTGAAGGTTCTTAGCCACTCCCCTTCCCCTTGGGCTGTTGCCCCGCATTTTGATTGTCTGAGCCTGTGACTTGAGCTGTCCTTCATCATACCCTTTAGCTGCGTTTCTGCCTTGGAAGCAACACAGTATAAGCTAAAACCTTTGAAACCATGTGCTAAAATAAATCTCTTCTTTCTGTGATAGCTGTCAGGTATTTTGGCCAAGCCAATTGGGAAAATTGTCCAATACAGTGTGCAAAGCATGATTGTATTGACACTCAGTGAAGATCTTTCGGATGCTTTGGTGGCCCACCTGGGTGGTCCTTCCACAGGGTCTCTCCCATATTGTGGGGACCTGGACTGCCTTCTGCTGGGCCACAACATGCTCCCTCACAGCTTCCACACATGGCCTGGGAAATCTCATACCAGGAGAGCAATTCCTGAACTCTGTGAGAGCTCTGTCCACACTGGCTTTCTGGTTATTCCTTTTCTGTGGTTGGAGTCTTAATTTGTTGCCTTAGGCTAGTCAGCATCTGTCGTAAAAGAAAAAAACAAGAAGCAAGCTCTACTTTCTATTCTAATCCTGGGAGTCTTGTATCTTATTCTGCCTGTAAGTGCAGTCAGGCCCTATTTAGCTGAAATCAAAGGGCAAGAGACTGATTGTATTGTTTTTGTGAGATGAGAATTCTAAAAGCATCACAAAGGTTTCTACGCTTATTTTTTTTAAAAAACTTCCTAGGATTTCTTTATGATTTTTTTCTTCTGGTTCCTGGTTACTGTTTGAACCTGAAGTTGCCAGATAGAAAACCTATGAATATATAGTTTTGCAAAATAAAGCACTTTCCAGGAACCTGGTTTCCAGACAAAAATCAAGCAAAACCAAATTTGATTTTTAAGGATACTTTATTCTCCAGACAACTCTGCCTGGAAACTTACTTGTTTCTGAGGAGTGATTATTTCTCCAGATTAAAACAGAAGTCAGTATTTTTCCTATTTTCTGGAGCTTTATTCAATTTAATTATTATCTATAGTTTTGGGATTTTATTCAAATTTATTACTTGTTATCTTAATTTTATTTGAATTCTATTTTTGTATAACAAAATGTATAATTATTAAATTGAGTTAAACAAACAATGAAGTTAATAGCATACCCATATTAGTAAATAAAGAGCTTGCCTGGTAAATGCTAGTCTGTAGCTGCACCAGGACACAGATCACTTTGAATATTTGAGATCAACTCAAAGAAAAAGTAAGGATTTTATAAAAACTAATCACTTTTAACAGCTTCTAAATTTTTCTTTGCACCTTTTTACATATTTTTGCTAGATAGTAAAGGTGCATTACAGAAATAATTTTGTATAAATTTTACCACATGACTTTGAAAGCATGATTTCTAGTATTTTAAATTTGCAGTCTGATGGAAGGGAATATTCATTTATGACACATCATGAGAATGAATGAAGAAACTCCCACACACGTGCACCTTCCTTTTTCATGCCAGTGCCTTTCCTGATATCTTTTCTTTTCAGCTTGTAGTTATTGTTAGTTTTTTTTGTCCATATTTTAAAATCAAAGTAACTAAGCAAATTTCTCTTCGACCTCTTATCTTACATTTCTTGCTCCTGACACTGCCTGTCTTCCTCTGCTCTGAGATATAAGGAAGTCACCCATATTTGCCTTTTCACCGCTTTCTCATTTCATTCACTTATTAACCTCTTATGGTCCGACTTCTCCACCTTTCATTGCTCTGAAGCTGCTCTTCATTGTAAGGTAGTACTTAGCAAACCTTCTATTTCTTGACCTTTCTGTAGCGGTTGACTCTTTGCTCACTCAACTCCTGAAATCTCTTGTCCAATCATTTCTAAAATTTAATCCACTTTTATCTTTGTTTATCTCATTTTCCTGGTCTCTTTTTCTATCTCCTCACCTTCAGTTTTGATATCTAGAAATTTTCATGACTTTTTTCATTGTATATTATTTTTCTGAAGAAATTACTCTCTGCAAAATTCATATGTACAGAGCATATATTTTTATCTGCAGAACCCGTCATATGTTCCTACTCTGTTATATATATATATATATATATATATATATATATATATATATTTCATTGATCATTGAGATTAATAACAATCTGTTTCTCTTCCTATATCTGTTCCCATCAGTTATCTCTCAACTTCTGGGAACTAAAATGTCTAAGTATCATTTTAATCTGTCTGCTCTTAGCCTTTGAGTTGTTCTGAAGTTCTATTCTCTAACTGTTTGCCTGCCCTTGGCAGATACCCAGAGTCCTACAAAGGTAGCACCATGACTAATGAAGTTCCTGACCATTATTTTAATATCATACTTACTAGTGTAGCTCTTTTACAAATGAATGACAACCTGAGTACAAAATTCAGGAATGGAGAAGTTATTTCCATAATCATTTTGTAATTTTACTTTTTTTATTTATAGATTATTTTAAAGTGAGCCCATCACCCTCATTTGAAATTAATATGAATAAAATAATGTGTATTTTTATAGGAGTCACGTTTACTATTGACTGTATATCAGATGAACATTCATTGTCTATATGATGGACACAGAACATAGGCTAATGATACAAGTTAAGTGTACTTCAACACGCAGTCTCTTACAAGAGACAGTCATGTGAGCATATGTCAATACTGCAGTGAAATAAGTGATAAACAATGGAGTGTAATAAGCTACAGGAGGCCAAGAAGGAATAACTTCTATCTAAGAAAATTGAAAAGGTATCATAAGGACTGAGTTATGGAAGGCAGGGTGGTAAAGCAAGGGTAGGGGTCTGCTTGGCAGGTGAAAAGGGCGTTCAGGTACAGGAAACAATGCCAACAAGGTGTGGTCTGTTTTATAAGAAATAAGAACCTTATATGCATGCAGATTTTTTGGATGTGTCTAGGTAGAAGTACCTGTTATATGTTTCTTAGTCTGGTAGTACTAAATGTTTGGAAGGCAGATTGGAAGTAGAAAAGTTGTAGTTTATTAAGCAGTCTATTAGAAGGTTATTGCAAAAAGTCTAGGTGCTAAAGAAATCCAAACCAGATACACAAAGGGAAAACATGAGAACTGAATACACTGAAATTCTGAAAATGATGTCCAAGAACTCCATGTGCACATTGTGTGTCTTCATTTTCTTTTTGTTTTAAACTTCAGACATGGGACATAGAGCTGGAGCGATCTGCGGAGTCCTGGGCTGAGACATGCTTGTGGGAGCACGGACCCGCCAGCCTGCTTCCGTCCATCGGGCAGAACCTGGGTGCACACTGGGGAAGGTAGCTTAGCTGAGGCATTGGCGTCTGAGCATGCGTGCTTGGGAGGGAATGCGTAACCCACCTTTGCAAATCTGCCGAGGCTATTTCTTCAGAGAAAAACTAATCACAAAACAAGTAACAAAAGCCAACTATCATGTTACTGGAATAATCAACAATGTATGTGTATGTATTTATAAGTTAAAAAATAGTATATGATTTGATATATCTACATTTATCTGGGGAAGTTGGAACGTACACATACGTATTGTTATAATTTATGCTTCCTCTCCCCACCTTCCTGTCTTCCCCAACCTTAGAGGACATGGCTTTGTTTTGTTTTGTGTTTGTGCTTTTGAGATAACTGAAGATTTTTTTAACATGCAGTTCAGGCTGGACTTGAACTCACTTTGTACCCCAGTCTGTACTCAAACTGGCAGAAATCTTTCTGCCTCAGCCACCCAAGTGCTAGGATGGATACCTGGCTTTTGAAAACTTGTTTTTATTTTAGATCATTGATATATTCATAAGGGTTTAAAATTGATAATTTACACAAAAGTATCTTTCTAAAGCTTTGATAATCTCTTTTGCAATCTTGGGTTTCACATTTTCTCCAACTTGTTCTTCATGGTTATTTTCTTCTAATAGATACAGACCCCCAACTTTTCATGTACAAGCATGGTATGATGAAGTGAGAGATTTTAGCTACCCATATGAACATGAATGCAACCCTTACTGTCCATTCAGATGTTCTGGCCCTGTGTGCACTCATTATACACAGGTATGTTTGGGATATTTTATACTTAATTGGTCTAAACTCAGATAGTATAATTATAAAATATAAAATACTGAATGTATGTCTTATATTATTTGGCATAGTTATATGCATAGCACAATTACTGATCACATGGAATAGGCTCATAGATTTTTATTGACAAAGTAATTTTATCATAGAAAGATCAAATATTTATTTAAAGAGATATTAATTAATAAATTCGTATGGGGAGGGAACAGTTTTTTATCTTCAAAATCAGTTTGTTTCCAAAGAATTAAAGTATAGTTTCATTTACCAATAACATTCAACATTTACATGTGTACTACATATAGCTAAATATTTACACTACATGTTTTAAGCACATTTATAAATTTCTATTTGCATATTTATAACACTAAATAATATATATGTAGCACACATGTAATTATTCTTAATGCTTACATTTGGTACTAAATATGTTGTAAGTATCTAATTCCAACAGTGAAAGGCAGAATTAATTGGATTCAGCCCACTAACGATCAGTTTCTAAACTTTCTGCAACCTATTTGCAATTAATTGGTCTTTCTGGTTGCTTTTGCATATGATAAGATTAAAATTTGCATTGACCTGCCAAATAACCAGTAGCATAATGAAAAGACCATGTTGAATGAAAAAATAGATACTTAAAATTTAGGTATTTAATTAGTTAACTTCTGCCAGAGATACCATGTAAAATTTTGTTTCTTTGTTAGGTAAATTTCACTATGAACATATTAATAGTACATGTAAGTTTGTGAAAATGTAACTTCTGACTTGCTGAGGAAGTCTGTATTTCAAAAATGCTGACTTTGTGTACTAGAGAGAATTATTTGCCTATGTTAATCTCCTTAAAAATGAATTAATAAGCATGATCCAAAGTCTCTGAGAAAGAGACATTTTGGATCTGGCTTTGTTCCATTTTGCAAGATACATGTTAGTTTTTCAAGATCAATTTTCATCCATTTTCCTCTCAGCTATGTCCCTTTACTTCATCTTGGCTTGCTACTCAGGGGTCTGCCTTCTCTCCATTGTAGGTGGTGTGGGCAACCAGTAGCAGAATTGGCTGTGCCATTAATTTGTGCCACAACATGAATATCTGGGGCCAGATATGGCCCAAAGCTGTGTACTTGGTGTGTAACTATTCTCCAAAGTGAGTAGACAAATGCTGCTTCCAGACACAGATTTTTCTGAACAAAGTGAAAGTAATTTATATTGAATAATGTATGACGTCATGATTCAGTTCCTTTAATATGGCACTGATTGCACTCGCATTCTGTGTATGCTACTTGTGCTAAAGGAACATGAAAATTGAAAATATGATCTTTTTGAAGGCAGGGATCGCATTACGTCCTTAGTGTTACTCGTTAGCCTATTAAATAAATATTTATTTCTGATTACTAATTACCAAGCAAAAGTAATTGATGAATTTATTTGTATCTGTGCATAGGCTATTTGAATGATTACACTAAAAGTGTTAGAACTAGTTCTTGGAGTTAAATTTAAATTTGGGTCTCTATGTAATTCTAGCTGAGCATCCCATATAGAATTTATTATTCTGCAGAAGTTAGATTTTTAATTTTTTAGTGGTATTGTAGCAAATTAGTTTGAAAGTTTGAAAAGAGTAAAGTAGTCATCTATATGTGAACTAATAACCGAAAGAACTCTATACTAAAATATGTCCATGTCCTAAATCTAACACACAGAGATCATTAGCTAGAAGATTCACAGGTGACGGTATTTTTACAATGCTTGATAAATCATGCTGTTACATTACTTCTCACTGGAGTGCATCATTTTCTTAAGGGGAAACTGGTGGGGCCATGCCCCTTACAAGCATGGACGGCCCTGTTCTGCTTGTCCCCCAAGTTTTGGAGGGGGCTGTAGAGAAAATCTGTGTTATAAAGGTAAGCACTATTTTATTGTAATATTTGCCTTGATTTATATTTTCATTCAACTCTGCATTAACTTGTGCTAAAAAAAGAATTTCAAACATCTGCTGATGGTGTGACTCAAGGGAGAAGTGCTGCTCGCATCCTGAAGGCCTGGGTCTGTCTTCAGGAACAGACAGAAACACACAAACCTAAAAGAGCACTGTAGTACTACATGGAAATTTTTCAGAACTCTATTTCAAGTATTTTGAAGAAGGTACTTAAATACACATAATCTGTAATTTATTTTTAAATTATAATTTGGTATTATTAATAGGTTAATTACATCAATGTGTATTGAAATGGGAGTTGTATGATTTTATCAGATGACCACTTCTAATTCTACATTGAAGTTACTTTAAAATGATTATATTCTTACAGCCATCGCTTTACATTAACTAGAAGTGTTTCCAAATAGTCATAATTTTGAAGGATTTAGCAGTTGAATACATACTTTTTAGCGCTTTGAGCATTTTTACAAATATCCCTCCCTATATATATAACTGACTCATCATGTTTGGTGAATTATATTGATATCTACCTCTCACTTCAGGTGGTTAATTTGTCACGCCAAAATAACTACAGCAAAAATAATAACATTATAAAACTTATCTAAACTTAGTGCTTTCAAATGCATTTGAAATCCTAAAAAGTAAATATAATACATTGTCACTGTTATACTACATGAAGAGAAAACTTTGTGAAAATTTATGCTCTGGCTGTTCAAATGAACCATATTTTCTTTTATTTATTTATTTGTTTTTGCGGAACTGGGGATTGAGCTCAGGCCCCTGTGCTTGTCAGGCAAGCAGTTATTCTACTGAGTCATCTCCCCAGCCAGAACCATATTTTCTGTCTTGCTCTTTTTCATTATTGATGACTAAATGAAGATGTGTGTAGATCAAGTGTGTTAGAAAAAATCTGAGTACATACAGACATTTTTAGTGCTCATAAAGATATGTGTCTTGTCCTAATTAATAGAGAAGAAATATTCATTTATGTCACTGTTGTATGTCAATTTTTATTCCTGGAAGCATGTACAATGTCTTTCATTATGTGTGTGTGTGTGTGTGTGTGTGTGTCCCTAAACCTACAACCTCCTTGTCTCATCAGTGACTACTCTAGTTTTCCCTCCGACTTCATAATCTCTTTTTGGTAGTTTATAAATTCTCCTCATGAAAATAATGACACACCTCCAGAATGTATCAATTATGAGCTCTCCTTTGATATTGATAAGTTTTGTGGGAAAAATAAGTTAAAAAGCTTGAAACCATTACTGTCAAGTTTAAAGTCTTCTAAAAGGAAAAAAAAATCTCTCTCTAGGGCCAGGGAGATGGCTCAGTGGAATGAGCACTTCCCTGGCAAGCGCAAGGGCTTGAGTTCAATCCCTGGTTCTGCAAAAAAGAAAAAAGAAAAAAAAATCTTTCTATAGAAATGGCTGTTGTAGTAAATACCACAGTCATGTCAATCCTTATTTCCACAGGAGAGAATTCAAAATGTGACCCTTCTAAAAATACTAAGAAAAATGATTCCACATGGGTAAACAAATTCAAATTTCTCTAAGCCTCAAATTTAATAGATTACTGTATAGATATCGTGGTATCATTTTGAAAACCAAACATGGATTACATGTTGAATAAGCAGAGCCTAGAGATGACTCCGTTGGATATCATCCAGCTGCTAACATTGATGAACCAACGCTACATTTACTTCAGCGCAGTGTATAAGACAGTGACCTTAAGCCAAAACCTTGACCTATGAAAGTACTGATTTTTCTAGTTTCAAGTACTGGGTATACAAAACATTTTTGTTATCGAATAATTTGTATTCAAAAGACATGGGGTTTATGTCACTTAAATTCATTCTCTGTAACAGAGGGGTCGGACAGATACTATCCTCCTCGAGAAGAAGAAACAAATGAGATCGAACGTCAGCAGGCGCAAGTTCGTGAGACCCGAGTGCGAACAAGATCAGATGATACCAACAGAAATGAAGTCATAAGCACACAACAAATGTGTAAGACCTCCAGTTTATTTACAAAAAGTTTACAGTTACATAGATGCATATCCACCTATATTTTATTTATTTATAAAATATATAGATATTTTTATGAGACAGATTAAACTTATTACATTACATATCATGAATTTAACATTTACAATATCAATTTCTTTATTTTTTATTATTATTTTTTCAATGTGTAGCCCAAATTGTTTCTTGTGAAGTGAGATTACGAGACCAGTGCAAAGGGACAACCTGCAATAGGTAAGACAAACCATTTTTCTTGAATCAAATGGCAAAAGAAGAATGCTTCTATTTTATGGGGACATTTAGAAAAACTAAACTTTATTCTCAATCACTTTCCTCTAGATATGAATGCCCTGCTGGCTGTTTGGATAGTAAAGCCAAAGTAATTGGTAGTGTACATTATGAAATGGTAAGCATGAAAAGTGTAATTATTTAGGAATACAGCCCTTCCAGAAATATTTCATTTGGGATATAGAAACTTATGTGAAATAAAGATATTTTTTTCTAAGAGTTGTTTATGCATTTTAAGCTCACCAGTAGAAAGTAGTTGTATGTTAAACAGAGCTCAGATGTTTTAACATCCTTTGTTTCTTCCTTTTTTCAAGCAATCCAGTATCTGTAGGGCTGCGATTCATTATGGCATAATAGACAATGAAGGTGGCTGGGTAGATATCACCAGGCAAGGAAGGAAACATTATTTCATCAAATCCAATAGAAATGGTGTGCAAACCATTGGGTAAGTACAAAGATGACCACTCAGGCCAGATCATTCTAAATTGTACCATTGAACTCTCGCATAAAGCAGGACACGGAATATAAGAGAAAATTTTAGAGCGGTTTGTAATTTTCAAGGTCTACGTTGTGTGAGTTCCATAGATAAAAGGAAGAAAGAATGATCTGAAAGTTGAACACTTTTGCTTATAAAGGGCATGCTACAACTCTGAACTTCCAAGAATTTCTTTAAAAACATATATAGTTATGCAAGATTGGACAAATAATTGAATATGGCTACTTCCTTTAAAAAAACTGAATTTTTTAAAAGCTTGTTTTAAAAATTATCTTAACAAGAGTATTATAATAATAATTCATAAGACATTAGAGATGGTAGAACTTTAGAAGACCAAGATGAGAGGTATTCAAGTGTGGTTTTTGTATTATACACTGGTCTCCTGGATGTCATGTTGTTTTGAAAATCTGTAACATATACATTGTTACCCTATTTCTGTCTTTTTTCTGCTATTTATTTTGCTTTTTTTTGCTATTGAAAATTAAATTAAATTAAATTAAAAAAAGAAAATGTGTCATTTGTACATAATGGATGAACTTAAGTCACTTGTGAGAGAATAGGTATACTTTGAGAATATTCAGTGAAATAAACTAGATGCAAAAGCTCAAAATAAAGGATATAGTTTCAGTTAATTTTTGATGGAAATTAGAAAATTTTTCAGCTCTGATAAACTATACCCTAGAGGAGGCTAATTCATAAGTATATTTTCTCCAGCATGTGTTAGAAAAGTGGCTTATTTTATTTGACAGTAACTTTGTTAATAAGATAAAATGGTTGAGTGTGGTGACATGTGCCTGTAGTCCTAACACTTTGGAGGCTGAATCAGAAGGATTGCTGGGTACATAGTGAGTTGAAGGACAGCCTGAGCTCCGCCATGAGAGTATATCTCAAAAATAAAATAAAATAAAAAATTTTAAAAAGCTAAAGTAGATAATTAGGTTAAAGAGTTTTAAACAGGGGCCTGGGGAGATAACTCAGTAGAACAGGCACTTGACTGGCAAGCGTAGGGTCCTGTGTTCAATCCCCAGTACTGCAAAAAAAAAAAAAAAAAAATTTTTTTTAAACAGTTCACTAGATAATATAGTTAGTCTTTTGTCTATTTAAGTGCAAGTTAGCACAACATAGGAAGCACAATTTAGAATGTTTCTCATATTAACTATACTGAATGACCTATTTTATAGTATAACATGGAGAAAAGCAGGCCTCTCAATTGTCTTTATGTGCTACCTTTTCTTAGAAGTAAAATGAACGTTATTCAATTTCATATGCAATGCTTGTCTTGAGAAATTTGACTTTTCTCCTTTATGACTGTCTAGTTGCATGAAATACTACAGTTGGTTTAACCATAAGCATGAATTTGTTTTAAACCTTTGCAAATTTCTTTTTATCTTGAGGTACTGGGGATTAAACTCAGGACCTTGAGCTTGCCAAGCAAATGTTTATTCTACAGAGCTATCTCCCCGACCTGCAAATTTCTTAAATGGCCTATCTATATAATTTTTCCGAAGGCCTATTGAGTGGTTATTATCCATTAGCAATACCTTTTAATAATATATTCATAGATATATTTATTAGGCTATTCATTAGGGAAGTATTTATCAATTACAGTGAATAACTAAGTAACCATTAGTTATTAGCTAAGTAAGCCAAATACTGAGTATTGTACTACATAACATTTATTCTATTTACTATTTTCTTTTACATTTTTATTATCTTTTAGAGAAGTTTTCTTAAAATATGAAATGGGCCACATTTCATAGGTTAGGTGCTTCCAACAATGATATTTGAGTGGGTTACATTACATATGGCGAGTACTAATCATTGAACTTGGAAAGGACAGAAATGAAAGATTTTGAAATTTTCACAACATCAGTCTTGACCTAATGTATTCAGAGTATACGATGATAAAGTAATACCAACAAATAAACCTTCCCTTGTGCAATAGATATTTTTCTCAAAATTTCAATAGATATGAACTAATTAGGATTTTGAAAATAACTGTATTCTTAATCTCATATTACTGTTTTTAATAAATGAAATATACTGAGAAAAGTTTCATTCATTTGCTGTAAACATTTGTCTACGTGCTAGGGTGAACCACAAAAAAAAAGTAATGCGCACTCCTTTAAAGGTGCTTACTATTTTATAGTCTTTTTACAAGAATGCCTTTTATTTACCGTTGTGAAGGATGAAGTAGGTTGGTTCTCCAGAGATAGGTAATTAGTATTATGAGGTTTTTAATTTTGAGAAGAAACAAATATGAAGACATGTGCATTGGTTTTCTATAATTGTTGAAATTGGTGATAAAAAAGACTAAATTCTCATGGTAAGGGTGATATTGATTTGGTTCATAAGTGAAAATAATAAAGATTTAGAAACAAATAGATGCTGTGTTCTTATGTAGCTATTTTAATATTTAGTTATTAAAATTGCTTCATGAATATTTAATATTGGATAAAATATATATGTGAAAAATACCAGGAATTATTGTGATTATAATGCCCACAAGCTAATGATTAACATTTCTCATTTTTTATCTTCAGCAAATATCAATCTGCCAATTCCTTCACTGTCTCTAAAGTAACAGGTTAGTACTTTGCAAATCTTATTGTTTTACTACTATCCAGCACATTTTTGCTTATAAAGATTCACTTACTGAATTTTGCTTTAATATTTCAGTTCAGGCTGTAACTTGTGAAACTACTGTGGAACAGCTCTGTCCATTTCATAAGCCTGCTTCACACTGTCCAAGGTACTATCTTCTAAATTTTCTCACTTAAAAAATTAATAAAAAAGTGTGTGCACACTTCAGCAGTTCTCCATATTAATGTCTAGGTGCTAATGCTCACCAGTTCGAGAACCTCTTGTAATTGTAGAGGCTGGAAGTGACTCGTATTAATCTCATGATGTCTGGAGAAATTTAACATTAAAATATTTATACAAGTTTTTTTTTTTTGTTTTTGTTTCTGTTTTTGTTTTGCGGAACCAGGGATTGAACTCAGGCCCTTGCACTTGCCAAGGAAATGCTTATTCCACTGAGCCATCTCCCCAGCCCCTTTTACAAGTTTCTCTTTTCTTGATGTGTACGTTTTTAGTAGAGTCTGTGTATATACTCTCTCTGTCTCTCTATCTGTCTGTCTCACTCTCTCTCTGTCTCTCTCTTACACACACACACACACACACATGGCTTTGTGCTTGTGAATCTGTTTTTTACCTGATATTCAGTTATTTCTAGCATTCAAAGTTATATATGATCTCAAGCTGTTGATCATGAAGAAGTAGTGGGGTATCATAAACTACATGCCCTTCAGAAATTTCTGGTGCACCTTCATCAAATGCAAGAGAGTTTGCTGCTCTTCACCAGTAATAGGGCTTGTGCATCTGAGCTGTGTGTTCATATGGGCTACAAAGAGATCTAGCTTAGTTGGCATAAACAACACAAATGATTTCTTACAGTTGTAGAAGAGGGGAAGTTCAAGGTAAAGGTACCAGCTAGTGTGGACCCTCTGAGGACTCTCTCTGCAGTGTGTGGGTAGCTGCCTTACTTCAGTGTCCTCACATAGTAGCAGGAGAAAGGGCTTGCTTACTCTTTTGTATCTCTTCATATAAGAGCACTAATCTTACTGGGTTATGCTGAGTAAGGGCTCTACTCTTTCATGACATCTAACATTAGTTACCTACGTGAAAGATTTGTCTCCAAACATAGACATATTGGGGTTGGGACTTCAACATAGGAATTTTGGATGGATAAAAATATTAATTCCTTAGCTTCTGTAGCAAGTTCTTTCAATAGAACATAAAAGTGACACAATTAGCATTTTTTTCCTCATAGTTTCTTTTTGAGACAGGTTCTTGCTCTATATTTCAAGCTGGCCTTGAACACACTGTGTAGCCCAGGCCGGCCTCCAACCCTTGGAGATTATTTTGCCTCAGTCTTTTGAGTGCTGGAATTACAGGCATATGCTATAACACCCAGCCCAAGGCATAGTTGATTAATTTTTATCCAATTCTTGGGCCAGGGAGATGGCTCAGTGGAATAAGCACTTCTCTGGCAAGTGCAAGGGCCTGAGTTCAATCCCTGGTTCCACAAAAAAAAAAATCTTGATCGAATTGGTATTTATGAAGAAACATTTAAAAACTTCCCATCTCAGTCAACACTTATTTCATTTTTGTTTACACTCTTAAAAACAATTAACATAGAGTTTGTCCACTATAAAATAATTTTGAAAAGGCTTTCTCTTGGGCAAGCTAAAATGGGAACTGGTAAAAGCATTATGGCTGTAAGCTCTAATCAGTACACAGGCAAAGTGAAGTATGTCCTCACAGGTCCAGTGTTCAAGCTTTCCACACCACTTTATTCATGTTAGTATCCATTCTTCTTCCAAAAGCCAGTAATGAGAGTCAGAGATATAATTGTAGTTTGAAAAACTATATTTGCTAAAATACTTAAGAAGCCTAATTTTTATGGCAAGTTTTGTTTACTTTGGAAAAGCTTCATTACATGTACCCTTTTAGAGTAAAGCAGTGTTTCACTTAAAGATCAAACTTGGTTATTCTCAAGGTGGTACAAGACTGTGATATTGCTATGAAAAGCGAGCACTTCACCTTCCGTTGGCCATGAATTGGATTAGGCAACAAAATGTGAATTTATGGAAATAAAACCTCATGAGGGAGTAGCTGAGATGTCTGAAGTCATTGGCTTTCTAAGTTTCTATAGGCGTATTGAATACAAAAATCTCAAAAACACGGAGATTATTCCTGACTTTTTGTCCTTTGAAGCTCCAAGTTAGAAGGCTTCCTGACCAAAATTTTTAAAAATCATATTAATACTAAAAACTGGAAGTGGATAAAAAGAAACAATTGTGCCAACTGCATTCCTTATGTAGTTGGCCCATTTTGAGGGAGAAAAGGCTGAATGGAGCTTATGATGTTGAATTCAATTCTGCATTTGAATACTTCCTGTCTCATTAATATGAGTGAAGTAACCAGCTTGCCTTTTTTTTTTCAGAGTTTACTGTCCTCGTAACTGTATGCAAGCAAATCCACATTATGCTCGTGTAATTGGATCTCGAGTTTATTCTGATGTAAGTATCCTAATTGCTACAGCTCTCAATATTCATGTATCTATAAACATATGTACATATTTACTCAGAGGAAGGGAATAGCTTGTGTAGAGACACACACGTTCTCAGACCTTGCATTGTGAAAATATGAAGACACCATCATATATTTGACTACGTTTTTCTTAATATCTTCTCCATGTCTTAGGTCAGACCCTTAAAAGGAATAGTCTTAAAGCATTCTTGTAAAGGAAAATACATTTTTGCCTTTAAAAGCCTTTCTTTTGTTTTTTAGCTTCTGAAGTCTGACCTAGACAATTAGTGTTTCATCAAATTATAAAAAAAAATGTTTCATTGCTAAGGGACACTCGGAATATAGTATCAAAATAAATAATCCTTTAAAATGAATACCAGACTATATTTTGAGGAGATAAAAATATCCATATGCTTTTCATATAACATTTTGAAAAATTAAGCATTCATCATATGAATTTTCATCATGCATCATGCAAAAGGGAACTAATTTCAGGTACGTTGAAATCTGTGCCTTCCATGAGCTTGAATAGAGAGCGTCACCTGGGATGGCTTTGGTAGGGCTAAGTGGATTCTGAGTCAGGTTTTAAGCACTGCTGGTACGAGGAGCAGGGAGCACATTCTGGGTGGGACGCAAGACACCTACAAGACCCTTGGGGTCAGTAAGTGTGCTTTCTCAGGTGTGACAAATAGCTTTGGTCATCTCTGAGGTGCTGAGAGTTGAAGCTAAATGGGGCAGCAGCCAAGCTCCCTGTGAGAAGAGCGTGCATTCTTGAAAATGTAGATGAGGATTGAAAGTGCATTTAGAAACCATTGCAGGTTTCAAAAACAGAGCGGCAGAAACAGGAGCTTTCTCCTTAATGCACACACTAAATTGCATACCTCAGGAATTTATTTAAAGAGGCCTGAGATAAGCACACTCCCACCTTAAGTCTCTCACCAAGTTCATTTAGGTCTAAGATTTTTTTCCAATTCGGTTTCACCTTTGAAATCATTCTCTGATTCTGTTGTTTTCATGCTGCAATCCTGTGTTATCTTTGTCTGAAGCTTAAATGCATGACAAGTACCTTGATTTTGCATTTGTGCTTGTATTCTTTTCTCTGATATATACTTTCTAAAATGTTTCAGTTAAAATTATGGCTGTGTCTTTACATCCTAAATTATTATCATTTTCTCTGAATCATGTTACTGGCTTTTCTATTCTAAGTGTGCAGTCATTCTTCTTTCAACTCTTAATGTTTTTTGTTTTTAATTTCCTTTTAGCACTTAGACTGTGTTCCAAAGCAGTCTGATTGCTACTACCTTCTGTCTTTTATTAGTTTGTAAGTTTCTTGAAGGCAGCAGATGGACAGTTCATTCATTCTTTCATCACTTAACTTGATGGCTAGCAAGCCACAAATAGTCTGAGTTTGTTCTTGCCTTGATAGAATTTAGAGCACACAATGAATGACATCATACAGTAAACAAGTACTTTACACAAAAATATTTGTTGAAAAGAATAAATTAAAAAAACTTCAGGAATGGGCACACTTAGTTTCCAAAGAAATCATTTTGTGTTTTCCTTTTAAACACAAGAACTTTTAATTTTAGTCATTTCTGATTTTAAAAAAATATTTCAGAATGCTGCATATACTTGCACCTTCTAGGCATCTTGCTGAAGTTATGGTTTGGTTATAATCTGTATTCTAAGTGCATATTATTTTCTTATCTAAATGAAATAGTTAAGTCCTTTGAAGAGTAAATTAGAGACAAAGATTATTATCATACGGTTAGGGCAGGGTAAGGGTAATTAATTGCCATCTCCTACAAAATTCATTATCTCTTAAAATAAGGTTGACATAGAAAGTTTAGAATGAAATAAATTCTCTGGTTTTCTTCTTTTTCTTCTCATTTACAGTTAGAATTTATAGATTCTACTGCTTTGAACTTTCATTTTTAGTTTATTATAGATTCTTAACTTTTTTTTTAAAGTATCTTCCTTTATTATTTTTTAAAAATTCATTTATTTATTACAGTGTCTCGCTACACATCACGGATTCTTTTTTTGCGGGGGGGGGGGTCGCTCAGCCTGCCCTGGGGGGAGGGGCTGGCATGGCATGTGGTGCTGGGGCTCGAACCGCGGTTCCTGAGAGGGCTTTAGACCGCTGAGCTATCTTGCCAGCCCAATTCTTAACTTTTGTACCGCTTAAAAAACCCCACTAATTTGTAGGTAAAATCTATTTTCTCTTCAAAAATATATATAATTATTTGAGAACATGAGTATGAAAAAAAAAAGTTCTGAACTTTGAACTCTGTAGGGATTCCTGCCGGCTACATAACTGTAAGAAAAACAGTCTCAAAATATAGTAGTGGTTGGATTTAATGAATGTTCTATCTAAGCACTTTTGTTGGCTTGGGGGTGAATGCTGATGTTACACTTTTAACAGAAGAGGGTAAACGATGAAATGTACACAGAATTATTTAAATTTCATTTGATTTAGTTATGAATTTAGTGCCAGGTTTAAGGTGATGCATAGAAGGCCGCATCCGAGGAAGGACTCAGGCTCTAGACACTTTGTGATATAGCAAAAGCATGAGAAGGATTAAGCAGCTCGGTCTCCAGACTTTCTGAGCTAATAAATACTGACGGATGCCTCAGAGTTCAAAGCGCAGTGATAAAGCAAGGTCACGTAAGATACACACGCTTAAATGAACTTATAAAAGCACATTAAATCACTGCATGTGCGCAGAGATAGGAAGACACCAGAAGCACTGGGGAAGACCCGGGGGGCTGCGAGGTGGAGTGCTGTATACTGAAACATTTCAAGTATTTCCTGTTGTGGGATTTTCTCGGGCTAAACTCAGCTATCCACACACTTTGGTAGAGCATTTGGAGTAAAGCCCATGTTAAGAAGTAGGCAATAGTTTCATGCTCTGAAAGAAATTATTTTAGAAGCCAGTAGTTTTAAAAATTCGAAAATACTGGACCAGAAATAGTAATTTTCTCCTCCATAGAAATCTTAACTAATTCAGCTTGTGTCCAATTCAGCTTGTATAGCTGGTTTAATATAAACATAGACTCTTCCTAGCATTTGTGTCAGAACTTTCAAATCTGGTTGATAAGCTTTGCAAATCTAGGTGGAAGATAGTACTATTCTTTATGTTCTTCTTCTTGCGGTTATTCTTTCAAGTAAATATTTGTATATAGATTATATGATTTAATAATAAAAACTTACCTCTTAATATACACTGATATTTTAGCAAATGGGCTATTGTATGTAGAACTATGGCATTTGATTCAAAACTGAACATAACTGAATAGAAATGAAAACAAATGAACAAATCAACCAGGCTGCATCTGGGTAGACTGATTCAATGTACAGTAGTAAGGGTGAAAATTAGAATGACAGGACTTTGAAGAGTTAATAGGAGCTAATCTTCTCTTCATTGCTTTAACTAGTAAAGCTTGCTGCTTGGGTGGATGAATGTTGGCTAGATAAAATGGACAGGAATCTTGCTTTGGAAGTCATCCACAGCATTTGCTTGCCTTCAGACTCGCTCAGAATTGGCTTTGACTTTGTGACTTCGAAAAAAATCCCTCGATGTTCAGAATATCATCCAGTAGCTGCTCACTAACTGGTTAGAAATCAGGGCACCCAACCCTATAGAAGAGTAGACTGGGGAAGTTTAGGAGATATTTCCTAGTAACAGCAATTCTGTTGCTTGTTCCTTCAGCTATCCAGCATCTGCAGGGCAGCGGTACACGCTGGGGTCATTCGAAATCATGGAGGTTATGTGGATGTCATGCCTGTGGACAAGAGGAAGGCTTACACTGCTTCTTTTCAGAATGGGATTTTCTCAGAAAGGTAAAAAGAAATCTAACTGATTACTACCCACTCGGGGAACCCTTATGTCCCTCCCTCAGACAGGAACTCTCTCTCCCCCAATAAATATACTCTGCTCTTAAAAATAAATCCCAATAAAGCTAATTATATGGATTTCTCATATGCCATCTATCTTATTATTTAGGGTTGTTTAATGATGGACCCATTTGAGGCTGGGTTGGAAGCTGCACATTAAACTAGTGCATTTCTTTGGCCTGCTTATGTTGCAGCCAGATGCCAGAGATGACAGGCCATGCAGTACCAGAGGGGCCTGTCTCCTGTGGGCTTATAAAGTTCAACATAATAAGCAGATTATGAATCAGAACCATTCTTTTATTAGTTGATCTTATAATTAGGAGATTTCTTTCATCCTCTTTTGGATTTTCTAGATTATTGTTTTTATATCTCATTCTTCTAGGTCAGCAAGGCACTGAGTCTTTCTCTAATCCAGTGATCTGGCAAAGTATTTGACAAACACAATGAGTCTGATTTTCCCTGACTCCAAATTCTCTTTGACTGAAAGTTGGATGCCTAGTATGATATAAGTGAAACCTTTTGGGTCATCTCATGCTATTTAACCCATTAAATGTTATGTATTTTAGTAATTTGAGATCATTTATGTGACTCACCTTATCAAGTATTAGTAATCATGACAAGAAATGAGTCTTTAATGATTTCTTAAGTTATGTGCATGTATGGAAATAATAGATGGGTCTCATTTATTTATATGGACACAGAAAAGAATCCCTCTTAGATATTTGCTGAATTCTTCAAGAATGGCAATGAAAGGTCCACATATATAGTCGTTTATGTAAAGAGCAACAAGGAATATGCCATGCACATTGTCCACCTGCACTATTATGTGTCATCCTCCCAAAGAGAAAGAGAGAGCTGTAGTTGGCATCTATTTTCAGAAAAGATTACATCAGAAACCACTGCTTGAGAAGCTGGCTTCTCTCTAACCTAGCTCCAGGCCTGCTGTGAAGGTTTGTGATAGAAAGCAGAATCTCCAGTTATAGAATCCCATATGCTCTTTTGTAATCTATGTGGAGTGGTAAGAGTTTAATTAACTCTCATATGTCTTGCACTTATTTCTAAACTACAAAAGGATAACCAATGTCCTCAAAAATCTGAAAACAATTATTTTTACTAGCTACTATGAACAGTATAAACAGTAGATTCTGTGGTACTCTTAGATATTAGCTCAGCTCCACTAACAGCTCCACTTTTGATTCTATAAATCATAATTTGCATTACCTGGGAGTTAAATTGATTAAGTAATTGCTGTGCCTAAGGTTATGTAACTTAATATTGAAGATCCAGTTCAGCACTAGGTCTATGAGCTTACTGATACACATTTTTCTAGTGTATTGCTTTGAACAATTAAGAAACACCAAACTCCTCCACCTGCTAGGTCTCTTAGTCTGTAAGTGTGAATAAATACAAATAGTTTTAGATTTGCCATCTGCTTGTTTGAGAAACATAGTGTGTGTGTGTGTGTGTGTGTGTGTTGTGTGCATATTGTGACGACGTTGTATACTTTTCACTCTACAATTATGTCCTTGGAATGAATGTGTAAGAGGAATTGCACTTTGTCTTAGCATTCACTGTGTTGTTTTTAAGTGTTTTTTATTTATTTATTTATTTTCTAGATCAGGGAAGTGCTTATTCCACTGAGCCATCTCCTAGGCCCTTTTTTTTTTTTTTTTTTTGCCTAGATCAGACTTGTATGATTCTCCTATTTTCAGCCTCCCAAGAGCTGGGATTACAGGCCCATGCCACCACACCCAGTCTCAGTTGCCCCCTCAGTGCACCCTGGGGGCGGGGCCAGCACGGCAGGCCCCTGTGCCTGCTTGCAGGTGCTTTAATCTGCTGAGTTTTTTGGCTGACCCTAAGTTTTTTTTTTTAATTATTAAGAAAATTAACTTTATACAAAACTGTAAAAACTTCAAAAGATTGTGCAGTTGATGAAATTAAATGATTAGGCTATTATTTGCTTTATCTTTTAAACATGAAATATAACTTGACTGATGCTGCCAAATACAAAATAAACAATAAAACTTAAAATGTTGAATTCTACATTGCTTCTGAGTTTAATTTTAAAAGTGTTACTAAATGAAATAGTGTTTCATATGTGTGGATTTTTTCATTTTAGCTTTCATATTTGACCATTACATTTCCTCAAAAACGTTTTTTCTTGAGGCTATAAATGTTGAAAAGCATGAATCTGTATGACAGCAATCTAACTTACATTTTGTCAGACTTAGGAAAAGACAGTAACATTTTCTGCAGCATTTCTTAGGTAGCAACTACTTTTTAAAGTCAATTTAACTTTTAACTATCCAAATCTTGTGAAAACCTGAGTCTCAGTGTACCTCAGTTAAATGGAATAACAACTGCCTAACCCTACTTTATTAAGATGAAAAGTGAAGACATCCTCTAGAATCTGTTAATTCTAGAATATGTTAAATTCTATAGTGAATCTTATTTTTCCTACACTCTTGAATTTATTTAGTAAGCTAGTTCAGCATACAATCAAAACTTAAAGGATTATGCCATTGTTGAGTTTTCCAAGAACTGTATATTATAGTAGCCCAATTGGATACCTTCGTAGAACTGCTTTTTTGACTGCTGTAAGACATTATGATTTATTAAAAGGATTATATGTGGAAATGATATCAACTTTTTTTTTTGTATTTTTTTTGCAGTTTACAGAATCCTCCAGGAGGAAAGGCATTTAGGGTATTTGCTGTTGTGTGAAACAGAACACTTGGAAAGGGATCATAAAGACCATTCCAGATGCCAGAGTTCTGAAGTTTGTATAAAACTGTAACATTACTGTACAGAAGATAGAAATTATTTTCAGCCTCCCCCCCTTGCCAAATGCATATAAATCATGATAGACAAAGTCTATAAAACGAAACATGGGACATTAGCTTTGAGAAAAGTAATGAATATGTAATGGTTTTAGAAATCCTGTGTTAATATTGCTATATTTTCTTAGCAGTTATTTCTACAGTTAACTACATAGTCGTGATTGTTCTACATTTCATATATTTTATTACATGGTGCTTTGTATATGCCACTAATAAAATGAATCTAAATAATGAATGTGAATGGCCTTCAAAAATCATCTGGTGCATTTTAAAATGATGAACTCTAAAATGGAAAAAAAAATCTTTTTATCGTATTTTCCCTTGTCCAAACTCTGTTGTTACCTAGTCTAAATCTCAAGTTGTTTTTCATTGAGTGCTTGCACAGTTGTTTTCCTCTAAGTTTAGGTATATAGAACATCAAAGCTTGATATTCCCATTTGTTGTTTTGTACAAAAATAATCTTTTAATATTCAAGCAAAACTTTTTTAAATATTCAATTTCTTGGGAATGGAATGTAAAGTCCCTGTTAGTGATCACATAGTAAATATTGGGTTGAGGATGAGCAGCCAGAGCTTTCATATATTGTTAAAATTGAGGTCACACATTTTGTTTTGTATCCTGGCAAATACTCCTGCAGGCCAGGAAGTATAATAGCAGAATGTCTAACAAACACAAATTAATGTATTGCATTACTATTGCCACTACCACTGATTTACATAATGGTAAGTGGCCTTGTGTATAAATATTGCCATATTATGGTACCTATAGTGGTGGTAGGTTTCTATGAACAATGTATTATCCTTTGAGGCTAAAATATCTGTAAAATGTTACTTTTTCTGCTGGTAAATTTATTCATTTCCTATAAACATATTAAAATCAATTATGCTTCAGAGTCTTATTTTCAGCTTTGGTTTAAAAATTGTTTTAAGAGAAGAAAAATCAATGTAAGTCTTATACATTTGGTTTATTGAAATTAGTATGAAGAACATGCTTAATACCAAAGGGCTATAAAGCCAACCTAATTATTTCATTGTTTAGCTTTTACTTTACGTTTTCAATTTATGCATCCCAAATAACCTTTTAGTTATTTGGAAACACTATAGTCAGAAAAGCTGGAGAAAATGTGAGATGAATGTATAAAGAAGAAAAAGTCTGTAATACATGAAGTGGTTGCAATTATAAAACATTGGCAAGGCAATGAATATTTGAAACATTTTTAGAAAGTGAGCAGGTGTCTATGAGCAGAAAAATAAGAGATAAATTATGTACAAGGATCAGGGAAAGCAAGAGAGTTGAATAATGCGAAAGAAAAGAAAAGAGGGATACAAATAGCTTTTGGGAAGCAAATTATGAATACACTAAAATCTCACGGTCATATGTCAAGAAGTAGGCAGTTAATAACAGAGATAGCCAAAAATAATGATTGATGAGTTAAAATTTTCAAATCTTACATAGATTTTATAGGAACATTTTTTTCTAAAACATACTTTAATATGTTATCTTGGAAACTGCAACCATATCTAATACAGGCACAATTATGTAAAAATCAAGTTTAGGATTCTAAAAGTAGAAGATTTAATCACTATATTGAATACTGCATGTGACTTTCCCCACAGTTTTCTTCATTTGTCACTGCCCCATCCACTACCAAACCCTGTTAGTAACTGTTTCATGTACATTCTTGCACTCTACCAATACATTTTTGGCAACGAACTTTTCAATGATTTCCAAAAAGTATTTTAAAGGTTACAAAGTTGTCAGTTGCAGTCATGGTTATACTTACACATGAAAAGCACAAGACCTGCAGAACACCTCTCATGAATGAGCAGCCGCTGTGTTAGAGACATCTGTATACATGTCATGTGTTATTTGCTTCTCGGACCCTAAAAGGCATGATCATTTTGGATTCATATTAAACACAGATTCTAAAAGGTTATGCAACATTGTTTGTGGTCTTGAGTTTGAGAAGTGTAACTCATGATTCCAAACCTCTAAGTTGAAAGCCTTTCCTCTAGCACCCTGTTAGATGCTTCTAATGTGGACAATGAACAGCTGTAGTACCTCTTCCCATACTAGTTTTAGAAATACTTTCATACAAGATTTCATAATCCTTGAATATGACATGAATTTGCTAGATGTATGGAGATCTATAAGAAGAGAATAGGCACTTAACTTTCTGTAGAAAAAGATAAAAAGGAGTATTTTGTCAGGAAACCCCAGAAAAGATGAGGATTGTATTCCAGAGATTTCAAAATAGACTATAGTAGTCCCTCACTATTTCATGTCTCTCCTTACACAGACTCACTGTTTTGCAGATTTTCAAAAAATATTAAGCTGAATAATTGCAAAATTTTCACTGTATCGCAGGATTTTGTGGTAGTGTACACTACTATATATGTACTTGTATGCAGACTAGTACTTTTCATGTATTTAGCACAGGATCCACAGTGTCTTTTTTTTTTCCATTTATTTTTATTTTATTGAAATACAAATGTCAATCAGACAGTTTCAAAACACCATAATCATACAGAGTCGATGAAATAATACATTGCAAACTGTTTTCATAATGTTTTGGTATTGTACAAGGTACATACATGATATTATATTTACAGGTATTTATGTAGCTGAATTATATCAAAGATTCAATAATTATTTACCTAGTGGATGACCATAGCACTAAAAGCCGACATAATAACCTGTCCCACCACCAATAGTGCAGATCTTGCCTCTCATAGAATTATGTAGAAGCACAGCGTTATCTAACCC
>PVKA01010906.1:50749-62885 GCA_004027165.1 Ctenomys sociabilis | reverse complement strand
CCTTGGAACAGGTAAGCAGAAGTCAGAGCCAAGGTCGAGGCCAGCTAAACCTGGTACTCTCCTTGTCACGGTGCAGAATGTCAGGGAAAAATCTTCGGGGGATGGAGGAATGGTGAGTGCTTCAGAAAGCCCTGCAGGAAGCATGCACTGCACTCAGCAAGCCTGGGGAGGGTCAAGGTAGAAGGTCTCAGGGAGCAGGGGCCGACCCAAGAGCCACCACTGCATTGGCACCTTACCCGGCACTGAATAACAACCACAAAAAACATGCCTGTTGAGTTGAAGTTAAGCCGTCTCTGTGCTTCACCAACTTACTTGTCAACACTAAAGTGATACAGAGAAGACAGCAAGGTCCCCGCCACAAAGATACACACACAGGAAAATGGTCAAATGTCCTGAAAAGAAGACTGCGTCCTGCCCCCACGGAGACCGGACGTGGTGGGTGCACGAAGGGCACTGATATATGTCGATTATGCTTTAGAGAGGGGAAAACCGAGTGGGAACTAAAACAAACATGATAATACATATTTACTTATTCTGAGCGATGGGGGCATAGGTTTTTGGTTTCTATTCACTTGTGTCATTTCTTCCAGGTTTGAGACTTTCAAATAAAACTACAGCAGTAAGTTCTAGAATAACTATTTTAGATTCAACTTGGGCCCTGGGGTTGGGGGTTAGATGATTTGTAAGATTCAGAATTTGGAGCTTCTGTCGTCTTACAGCTCACTCAGTGCATCACACTGAAGAGTACAGAGACGTCAGAGGAAAAAGGTACAGAAGGAAGAGCTTGGATGAGACCAAGCGCTACTTCCAGTTACCCCCTCATGGTGAGGCTGAACAGAAAGGACGTAACTCTCCCGGATGCCGAATACCGTGTGACAGTACACACGCAGAGGCTCGCCGCTCTTGCGTCCTACTCCTTTCTCTGTTTCTGTAACAGAATACCTAAGGTCAGTGATGTATAAAGAAAAGAAGTTCAGTTAACTCACAGTTTTGGAGACTGACAGTCCAAGGTCAGGCTGTCCCATCCATTAGGTCTCTGGTCAGGACTGTGGCTGTTCCAGAACCATGGCAACAATATGGAGCTGTGTGTGGGAGACACGGTGGGAGAGGAAGAGAGGGACTGCTCTTGGAGGAGCTATGAGGATCCTGCAAGAACTCACTTGTCTCTGACCTGATCACCTTCCAAGAAGCTGCTTAAAGTGTGCCTCACCGCCATACGGGGAACAAAGAGACAGCACATAGAATGCTGGGGGTCAAAACCTTTATACCATAGCACTCAGAGGACAGCTACTTCTCTGTCCTCTCCAGAGGTAAGACACAGTGAAACCTGAGATCATACTCATAAATTGCATTGCTAACATTAAGTTCTGTTGTGTAGTGCAAGGCCTCACACATGCAAAGATAAGAATTATGTTCTAGGTGTTCCCTGCAAGGCTAGACATGAGAGGGAAAGAAAAGTTTCTAACTCCTAATAAATTAAGAGAAGCTAACAGTATGCATGCCAGGCTCTTAAGCTGGGAAAGGGCTTACATCTGAAAGGGCCAGGAAGATGCTAGGCTTAAATGGAGATTTAATAGATCAAGCTAGGAACACAAGGACTGAAATGATTACAGCAAAGCATCATGGGAAACAGCTGGAAGAGGAGATGGCATTTGTTAAAAGCATTGTAGTAACTTTTGAACTTTAAGATTATGAAGATGAATTGTGATCTACCCCAATAGAAATATGGGCAGGAGGAATGAACAGGACACTTCATCTTAAAAAGAAATACCAATGTTCAAAATCAGAAGAAAAACATTTTTAAAAGTTTGAATAAAACAAAAACAAATCTTTCTTTGGCTATACTGGGCATTGAGCCCAGGAGCTTTGCAAGGAGCTATATCCCCAGCTGTTTTTAAAATTTTTGTTTTCAGTCAGGGCTTCACCAAGCCACTAAATTGCACAAATTGGAAACTTGTGATCCTCCTGCTTCAGCCTCCCAGAGATATCCTCCAACCTATAAGCACAACATAGGAATTATGTGTGGACTAATTTAAATAAACAGCAACTCAAACAGTTCAAGCGTTTCCAGATGGATAGGTTTCTTACGTACATTATGAGGGATTAAGGAACCATATGGATATAATCCTATTTTGACAGAAATAGAAGTATTTGAATATATATATATATATATATATATATATATATATGTGTGTGTGTGTGTATATATGATATATATATGATCTGCATGGTCTGAATGGCACAGAAGTTTTAGTGACTGTTAACCATAGAGGGTGAGACAACAAGTTTTCTCTGTGTTCTTCCATTGTGTGTATTTCCAGGTTAGGATGAACATACCATATTTGGTAGTAACTCCTCAACACCTCCAAGATCTGCAAATGTTTACCTGTGAAACATTCCTAAATGTGTCTGCACGCTCCCCTTGTTTGGGGATGTGGGATTTCCCAGCCTCACTCCAGATGACAGGAACCATAGCACCTGGGTGGGTGCAGGCATCTGCAGTTTCTGGAGCTCCCTGGTGCTCCTCTGGCAGCCTGGCTGGGCTCATGGACGCGCTCCTGCTGAAGATGAGAAGAGCTGGTAGGAAACAACATCTCTCGCTCTTTGCAGCAGGCAAGCGAAGCCGGCATCCTCACTGGAAAGGGCATTAACTGTGCGTTCATGCTGGCAGCCTCTATGCTTTCATTAAGTTAATATTACATCCCTTTCAAGGTGCTTTCTTGATGTGTTCTTGAGTGACTATAATTTGTTTCTTTCCTTTCCTCATGCATAGACTTTAGTTCAAAAGGTGTTAGAGAAACTACCCTGCTCTTTCCAACTGATCTTTTCAGCCTTTGGTACTACATTCTCCTTTCCACCTCATGCAAGTTCAGCAGGCCTTTCCTGGGGCCTTGCTTTGGGGATGACACCCAGAATCAGACTGGTGAGCTGACCAGAGGTGACTGTAATGCCCTCTGCTCTCATGGAGCTCAGGCTGTTGCAGGCTCCTGAGGCAAAGATCTTGAAGATGGTTCCAGGAGCTGAGGTGGGTGAGCTCACTTCCTGCTTGTGGGGCAGGGGCAGCAACATCAGGGAGGTGGCCTCTGAGCTGAGAGACTGGCGCTTTCCTGGCAGAGGCCTGAATGTGTGGCCGGGGTGGTGTCCATCATTAGCTGAGTGCTGACAAGGCAGGGCAAGTAGGCGTGAGTGGCTGGACTCCAGCTCGGTGTGCGTAAGGCTGCAAGGAAGTTTTGTAGCTCAAAATCTGCAGATGAAGTAATCAATCTGCTGTGGCGAGGCTTCTGGAAGATTGAAAAAATCCCAGACTAAGCCATCAACACTTTCCCTGATCTTCCTTCATTTCCATTTCTTCCTCTCACTGGCTTCCCTGAAATGAGAGAAATACCACAGACTACAGAGGCTCTTGCCTTCTATTTTCATTCTGTGCTTCACAGTGGCCAAGAGGAAAGTCCTTACTATGTGGCATTTTCTTCATAGTTGCGAAGGAGCGGGAGGAGAGGTGGAAACCAGAGTTGGCCATGAGCTGATCATTGGGGAGCTTGACATCCAGGGCAGGGAGGTCTCTATGTTTTCTACATAGCTTTGCATACGTTAGAAATTTTCTTCCAATAAAAAGAAGCCCCCAAGAAGAAAGCATTCTAGCCTGAATTGAGCCAGGGACCCCGGGACTGTGGCCAGGTGATACGATCGTGGAAGAATCTGGCACCTGAACAGAGAATCTCAAGGTTGGACTATAGGCAGGAAAGAGGAGCTTCTCCCAAATGAAGGGAGCTTGATGTCCAAGGAAGAGGCGGGGAGACGTCATCAGGTGGCCCAGGGGTCCCAGAAACATGATCACATGTGTGTCCGTCTCCTGTCCCAGATGTGTCTTCGCCCTCCAGCAGCCGCCCCAGTCAGACACTCCGAGTCATATTCAACAGCTCCTACAGCCTCCCTGCATCCGTTTTGTCAGTTCTACTTCTGAAATGGTGATCTCCATGATTCCTTCCTCCTCATTCTTAGCTCTGCCACAAGCTAGAAATCTCCCGGCCTCTGCTGCTCTAGTCCACGCTGCTCCACCCAACACAACCCTTTCTACATTGTCGCTGCCATCTGTTCATCCCTGTGGTCACTCCTCGCTGGTCTCCCAGCAAGGCTTCTTCAGGCCCCATAACAAATGGAAAGCATAACAACCTTAAGTGTTAATGTTGTTCAAAATCTGGTCTTCGACTGCTTTTAAAGTTTCTTGCCATTTGTGGATGAGTGCATGTATTTTTCTGCATTTTTCCACGTTATCTTCTATGTGAGGACATCGGTCTGATTCCACATGATTAAGCTTAACACCCTCCTCCGTGTAGAAAACATTCTCCCACTTCTCAGGTCCTCACTCTCTCTTTTGTGCTGCCTTTGACATCCTTTCAGAGTGGCGCTTCTGATACCAGACTGTAATTATCTCTCTGCATTCATGTCCTCCTCCTTCCCAGCAGAAACCTTGTTTAATCATAATGACTAGATTTCCTGCTCATAAAGCAATGAGAACATATTTTAAAAAATAAATCTGAAAGCTGCAACACAGAACAATAGGCTCTCTTGATTACTAGGGATCTCCTAGCTCTAGCTTAGTTACCAGTGAAAGATCCACTTAGATCTGGGGAAGTAAAGCCCCTTGGGTGGAGAGCTCATGTGGTAGCTCCTGGCCTCCTTGCTCCAATTCCTTCCAGTCCATCCAAATTAAATTCCTCGAGCCCTGATGAAGGACCTGAAGGCCTCTGAAACCAGCCCTCTTGTCCTTCAGATTATGGAGCAGAATTACCACTCTTCAGGAATTCCTTGTAGGCCATGGGTTTAAGTCACAGCCTCTAAACATGCACCAGCCTGCCTCAGCCTTCCCAGGCCAGTAGCTCTAGAACTGCTTGAGTGTGGTCTGAGTGGGAACAGAGTAAGAAGTGTCCTCTTGGAGACATAGCCAACGGTATACACAGAGCACCCCAGCAGCTCCAGTCAAGGAACAGAGGGGACTCCTTCATGTTTATTCAGGACCAGGATGGTCACAAGGCTCACAGGAAAGGGAGCCTCTCTCAAAAAGAAGGGCTGCAAGGACAGCCAAGATTTTGGCCCCAGCCTTTCAAGGTCAGTGAAGACTCAGGACATAGGAGAACCTGTACTGTAACATCATGGAACTCAGTTGTGACCCCAGTTTTCTAATGAAGGAGATTATGAGGCCACAGTGGAATGCGATCAATGATGTATAGTGTGCCTAAGGAGAGTCACATGGAGAGACAACTTTCTCTCAGGCTTTCACACAGAGCAAATTGGTCAAGCAATGGCCGTGACTCCTCCACATGGCTGACACTGACAATAGATCTACAGAGTGAGGTACAGGGTTAGAGGATAAACCCTGAGGGGACTTCACTGACTTTGTCAGATACAAAAGTTACATTTGTTACATAGGTCTTGCTTCATCTTGGTCTTAACCATCCAACAGAAAAATATAAAAATGAGGTCTAAAAAGTAAAGCCATATTAAGCTGTAAAAGTCTCAAGTCAACAACTTCTGACACTGCCGGTCCTACTGATAACCCACTACTATTATGGACAATTGGACTACATTGGAATATTTTGCTGCATTCATGCATCTACAGTGTTTAAATGACAATGGAATAACCACCCCTGACAAAACTAAACAAAAAAGGGGATACAAATGAAAGACCATTTTGTATCTGTACATTCAAAATAGGATAGATATACAGCAACTTTCTCTTAATTCAATGAATAGAAAGATTTGTACTAATAGTGTTTGTGGACAGGATATCATGTCTGCACCTTATACTATGAATAACCACTAAGAAGACAAAAATATGCAATGTATTAATTATTGAAGCTGTCCTACTAATCGGTTTTGAAACTGTCTCACTGCTGTCTCTCAATAAAATTATTTTAAAACATTAAAAAAGAGAGAGAGCCTCTCCTGGAACTCACCCTGCAATTACAGCAGCTTCTCGGCAGCTACAGAATGGCCCACTTGTTCTTTGAAGATTTTGACATCTGCAGTGAATTTGTTCAGACCCTCCTCTCAGAATGAATTGCTCGTTAACTTTGAATCCATTTCTTCTCCTTATTTGGCATGGTAAAGCACAAGGTATTCATCACATTATTTTCCTAATGGTATGTTGCTTCAAAGTTGACAGGTGAGAGCTTCCTTTAATAGAGATAGTGCGAGGGAACAAAATAACCCTTATCTCATTCAACTTTCAGAGCTAAATGGACTCTAGGCCACCCACGCCTGCTGTTTCCCTGAGAGTCAGGCTCCATAGACAGATCTCATAGATCTCCCACACTGGCTGGCGTTGAGGTGGGGTGGGAATCAGGAGGCCCATGGGTATCTTCCTTGCTAAAGTACTCATTACAAAGAATGGCAAAGGTGTGATTGGTTACTGCTAGTGAAGACATTTCTAACTAGCGAGGTCTCTAAACACTGGGGTGCTGTGACAAAGCTAAACACTGAGATTCTGTGGATGCTCACATGGGAAAGGAATGTTCCTTGAAAGGATGGTAATGGATATCTGCGCCCCGGCGAGAGGGTGACCAGACCCAAAGGGATCAGACTGGCTTTATAAGAAGAGGAAAATAACTACCTCAGCAAACCTGTGACACTGGTTACTGGGGCAGAGGAACTAGTTTGGCTTATGCAGGAGGAGCTTCATGATTCACACGAGAAAGCTGTTTTGCCAATGGTTAAGTACACCCTCAGCTGCCTACACAATCATGCACAATTCACTGCAAGAGTGAGGGTGTGAGATAATGCTACAGTGTGGATGATTTTGTAAGGGCAGAGTGAGGTGGTGTGGTGAGAGCTGGAGATGAGAGTGTGGGGAGTGGGATACATTTTTTTTAAAAAACAACTGCTTAGAGCCGGGCGTGGTGGCGTAGGCCTGTAATCCCAGCACTCGGGAGGCTGAGGCAGGAGGATTGTTGTGAGTTCGAGACCAGCCTGAGCTACAAAGTGAGCTTAAGGCCAACCTGGACTGCATAGTGACACCCTGTCTCAAAAAGACAAAAAAAAAAAAAACAAAAAAACAAAAAAACTTCTTAGAAGGGAGACTGATGAGGCTGCAGATGTGGCTCGAGGGCCAGCTATCACTTCAGGCCCAAGGAACGGGGTACTGATGGAGACAAATTATTTCCTTCTGTTCCATGGAACCTAGAGTTTTCCTGGGGAGGAAGGAAGGAGTACGGTTTGTTTAAAGAATTGAAAGAAGGTTGTTACTAAGTGGGAAGTGAGTAAAGATGAAGTTATAGGACTCAGGCCACGTGAGAGAGACCAAGGCTTATTCTAAAATATTCACTGAAATGTTTTAAGCAGGTTGCTCTAAGAAGGATTTTGTAGTTGGGTGCGGCAGGGCACATCCATAATCTTAGCTACTGGGTAGGTTGAGACAGGAAATTTGCAAGTTTGTGGCCAGCCTGGGCAACTTTGCAAGACCGTATCTCAAAATAAGAAATGAAAAGGGCTGTGGCTATAGCCCCGAGGTAGGGTTCTGCTGGGTTCAGTCCCCAATATCACACATATGCCTCCCCCCCCCAAAAAAAAAAGATTGTGAAAAATGACATGATGAGTTTTTGAGGCAAAGACTAGAAGCCAGAGCAACAGTGAACACAGAAGAGATTACAGCTCAGATTGGGATGGGGCAACATGGTGATGGTTTGCAGTTAGCTGTGGCAAGAGTCAACTCTGACCTGGAGTTGGGGTAAGAAGAAAAAGGAATCAAAGGTGACATCTGCCCGAATGGTTCCGGCTTTGGGAAGGTAGCACTCTAGGTGGGATGGGCTTGGGGATGTACTGAGCCTGTTTCTGGCTGTGTTCAGGCACCGGAGTCTGTGGGTTATTTGCATGGAGATGTCTTGGAGGCAGATGGAGCAGAAATATAGATGTGGACAGCCACTGGGCTGCGAGCGCCCAGGGAGGGCCTCTGGAATGCTGTCGCACATCTGGACACAAATCTGTGAAACGGAGCGTGGAAGCAGACTGCAAAGTCTGTAGTTTTAAATCATTCCCTCTTCTATTTGTTTCACAACAACCTTTTTAAAATAAATAAGACCATAAGAGCTCAGTAATCTGGAGCTTTTAATCTGTCAAATTGAAAATATAATTGTCTTTTGGCAAACATCAGATCTGAATGGAGAATGAAGGTATCTATTAACATTTCAACAAAAGGTAATATCATTACTGTAAGCTCTGGAGCCCTGGTTATTGATTTAGCAATCTCTGGCCTTAAATACTGTGCATTTCTCATCTGTGGTTATTCACATTTCTTTCTTAAGGATTCAGATCAGGAAAATTCTTTTCTAGGCACTTCATACATAAACAGATTTGCCAAGAGCCCAAAGTACAATCAAGGATCCAATATCTCTTAAAGTTGCCTGTTGGTGAAAAAGCCTTCACCAATGGTATGGAACCTAATTGACAATTGGTGAAAATACAGGTAGGCAGGCAGGCAGGCCAATGGTACCCTAGGCAAGAAATTCTCCTGCTATATCAGGCTCTTAGGAAGGCTTCCCCTCACTTTCTAGGTTAAGCTGTATCTCAGAAGTTAGTGTGATCCAAATTAATGGATCTCTTTGCATACAAGGGCCTCACCTTGCTCCAGGGCACAGCAAACAGCTCTTCCCGATTACAGAAGCTCTGGGAGGGCGCCACTGCCCTGGCTGCTTCTGAGGTATCATTTTATTATCAGAGTTTATAGCATTTGGCATCTCCTCTGTGCTCTTTAATTGTGTGGTATGTCTGCTGATGAGCTAGCTAGATCTCTCAGTGCACTTGGGATACCAGATGTTCCTGTTCCCTAGAATTTCCTGATGGAGGAAGAAGGTGGGGACCAGTTGGGCAAGGACAGTTCCTGAGAGTGGTAGTTTAGGGTGACTGAGCCTTCATGCTGTAGCAAAGACCCGCTGGTTACTGTCAGATAGTCAGTGGGACACTGTGACACTGGATTCAAGGCAAAAGTTACTGTCTTGATTCCTAAGGTTTGAAGTCTGGCTGTCCTGGCTGATCCAGTGTTGCTCTGGAAACTTGACCCCTGAAACCCCCAGGCCAGCAAGGCAAGAGCTGTTTTGGGCTCCTGCTGATGGTGAACTAGGCTTCCTCTGGCATCCTTGCTGTTTCTTCCCTGATCTAGCAGCTTTGTGATCTCCCCCAGTTTCCTAACTAGACAATGGAGACCAGGATGTGGAAGTGAGAGTGTTTGGTTGTTACGAGTCTCACTATGCAGCTCACCCATGGAGATCCTCCCATTCTCAGCCTCCCAAGAGCTGGGATTGCAGGCATGCACTACCATGCTGGGACTCTGTGGCTGGCTCAGCCTGCCCTGGGGGCAGGGCTGATGCTGCATGTGGGGCCTGCTGGGGATCAAACTACTGTCCCTGCTCCTGGGTAAGCTTGCCTAAACAGGCGCTTTAGTCTGCTGGGCTGTCTCGTTGCCCTCAGAGTTGTCTTAATCTGCTGTAGGACACACAGGATCCCATCACCTTATCCAGGTTGAGTAACACAGACATAGATTGCAGAGATTCTGACAAAGTTGTACACGTATTTATGAATGGATATGACACTCTAAGTTATAGCAGCTCCAAGGACCGGCATGTGTCACAAGAACCAGGTCTTCCAGGCACATCCTGCTTGCTGTCTCTGGTTGTGTTTGTAGCTACATGGTGCTCTCTCTTCATGGTCAGAATCTGAGGCAGAATCCTACCGAAATGATATTTTGCTACCATTCTACATCTGGTCTATGGGGAACACAAAAGCCCCTCCCAACCATCCTGAACTCTCTCTTTCACTGTAAGCCATAAATCTCATCCCCCTAATTTGTAGATCTAAAAATATTTAAATATGGGCCTGGGTTTGTTCAAAATGACTTTTGCATTCAATATGAAACCAGATGAGCATACAATTGTATCGTACCTTCCCCCCCCCCCCACTGGTATCAATCATTGTGTACCTTATGCTTAAGTCTTAATGAGCTGAATAATTTTCAAGGAGGGTAACCTGCCCTGGGCTTCCCTCCCAAAGTTCAGAGATTGATCAAGCCTGCCTGTTGGGGTGTGGAAATGTCGTTAGTCAGCAAAGTCCTTTTTTTAATGAGCAGCTTTCTGGTGACTCAGACAAGCACTCACGCATCAGTACGTTTGCTGAGGCAATGTCTTCGACCTCAGCTTTCTGAATCACCTCGTGCAACCTGCTTTTCCTCCACTATTCCTGGAAAATAAGTCCCCACCCCAGGGGTCAAACTGGTGTAAAAGGTCTTGTTGTGACCTCACTGCCAGACGTGGTTTGGATCTTGAGTAACCTGAAGGTGCCCGTGTGGAACCACTGAGAGAGGTGGGCCCAGGTGATGGGAGCATATGGTGAAGGTATTGTGGGCACTGGACTCTTCCTCTTCTGCTTCTCTTCTTTTGGGTCCTGGCAATGAGAAGACAATTCTGCCCTAGCACACAAGCCTGCCGTGATGTGTTGTCTCACCACGGACCCCAAAGGAATAGGACCAATCATGAACTGGAACATCCAAGGCTGAGAGCCCAAGTAAACCTTTCCTCTCTATAAGTTCATTGCCTCAGGAGTTGGTCACAGTAACGCCGAGCTGGCTACGTCACGGTCTTCACCTTCTCTTACTTACATTTGACCTTGTGCAGAGATGTTGCCTTTGCCAAGCTGTTCCTCACTCTGTGCCTTAAATCTCAACTTCCTGCTCCAGGAGGCACCCCCTCCTGAATCTTCAACTTCTTCTTGATATTTCCTCCCCTTCTCTACAAAAATGTGATCTCCTCTATTATTGGAAATAAATGTCCTTCCTAAAAACAAAACATAGCCATATTTCTCCTCACGTCTTCACCATCTGTCTTTTTTAACCATGTTCTATATCCATGCAGTGAGGTGAAAAGTCTCCCATCAAAATGGATGTCCACCCAGAACCTCAGAATGTGACAGTTGAAAACAGAATGCTCACAGATTTAATCTGTCAAGAATTTCTAGATAAAATCATCATGGATATATGGTGGACCTTAAATCCAGTGAGTGGTTACGTAGCTTCTGCTTGACATGATTGTAGTCATCTTGAATCTTAATTTCCATGATCTCTCTAGAGAAGCCCCGGTAACAATGTCTCAGATTGTTTCTCAGAAACATTCAAAGGTACATGGAACTTTGCGGCCAGCCTCTGATGCCAGGAATATGCCTCCCCCATTGGTATCAACTTAGAATAAGCCAGGAACATTTCAGTTTGGAGGGAGTCACTTTTATCCTTGCCTAGCTATCTTTCTCTTTTTTGACCCAAATCAAAGGACCCACCCAAGACCACATTTCTGTCCCTCAACAAATCACTATATGGAACTCTGATCTGTCTTTCTTTCTCTCATGGCACTGGGGCCTCTCTATAAGCTCTAGAGGTGGGTCACTCTGGAATACTGTGTCTTACAAAGGATACACAGAGTCACAGAGAGGAAGGTGGCACGAAGACATCAGAGACAGAAATGCTGTTAGCAAGACCTAGGGAAGAGCAGGGCTCCCAGAAGGCAGTGGAGCCGAGGAAAGATTCTTCCTCTGAGGCTTTCCGGAAGCCTGGACCCGACAGCTCTTCCCTTTCAAGCCTTAACTTCCAGAAATGGGAGTAACTACTAGTCTGATGTTTCCATCCTTCTCAGTTTTGTTATGGCAGCCTAGGAAACCAACGCAACCCCCTTCTTCTAGGCTGCCAGATGCTGGATCAAGAGAAATGACTGGCATTTTACTGAGTGTGCTTCTAATACGTAACCCAGTGCGATCTTGCAGGCAGGTGCCATCCAAGTGGAAGGTGATGGTGGGTTTGGGGTTGGCTGAAGACCTCAGGGCATGGAAGTGCAGAGTCAGAGCCAGGCCAACTCTATCAGGCCCGTGGCCCATGCCTCCACCAGGCGCCGGCCAGTCATACCTGAGTGACAATTCCTTGCAATTTGGTTTTCCTTCAACCAAGCAAATATGTCCTCTCAAAGGTGGCAGTGGTCCCTTAATGAGTACACCAAGTGTCTCTGCATTCTACCCTGAAACAAAAGACCCCACCTCCTTGTCTTTTTCCCTTGCCTGCCTTCCTTCCTTCCTTCCTTCCTTCCTTCCTTCCTTCCTTCCTTCCTTC
>PVKA01010906.1:0-50649 GCA_004027165.1 Ctenomys sociabilis | reverse complement strand
GATCACAGGCCGGCCGCTGATACCTAGCCTTATAACTCTTAATTGGGATGCAAATGATTTCCTTCCCTTACCAGGATTCTTCCCTGATGTCTTTTCCGGCTCCTTGTCTTCCTGACATCTGGACTGGATTTCCCATAACATGTACTTATCTCTCTGCATGCCACCCACCAAGACCTCATGGCTCAGTCAGAACTGCTGCTCTGACCAACCCTGGTTCCTCCTGCATGCAGTCCTGTGTCAGAGGCTCCGGGCCAGTTCTGTCACCCCTCTCACTCACCTCTTTTGTGTTCTATGATGATCTCATCAGACCTCTCCCTTCAAATGTGCTACCCCTCTGGCTTTCCCTGACTGTGGATCATTTCCTCCCAATTACCCAAGGTCCCCACTCTTCCATCACATGTAACCTGCTCTCCACATCACTGAGTTAGGAATCGTAATGATGTTTCCTTCTTTATCTCTTGCAAAGCCACCCTTCTCTTGACCTCTATCCAATGATACTGTCATTGTCCCGCAGCTTCAACTCTTCACGCTTTGTCTGTGGCTTTATTTCTAAATCACTTGCTGCTTCCCTGATTGAAACCCTGGGGGACCCCAGGGCCCTGCAGCTACTGAGTCTGGTGCTCCAGATTCCTCCACCACTGTCTCATCACACAATACCTAGGCTTTTCTGACACTTGAAAACCCCTCCTTAGTGTTCACCACAGCAACGTCTCATCTTTTGCCCCAGATATTCCTCTCAGGACCTTCTTAAAGGTTTCCCCCATCCATCCCTTCCCATCAAGCTGAGAGCATATATCCTGTCTAAGTGTCCTGTCCTGTGGCACTTTGGAGAGTCACGGACCCTGTGATAGCTGAGATTACTTTGCTTCTCCAGTTGGTCTTCAAGCTGGGAGCCCTACTATTCCCTAGATCTTGCTTGCACATTCTGGGGGCCTGTAGCATTCCCACCCCAACTCTCTCATGAGATTACACATGCACAGTGACCCCGAATTTTGGGATCAGAATCAGATTTACATTTCTGCTCTGAGATTGCCCCTTCTTTCTCCACAGTTCTGGTTCAGGCGGCTGGGACCTTCGTAGAGACCACGTCCCAGAGGAGCCCTTTCAGGGCACTGTCCTGCTTCCCTGCCCTCCCTGTCATGGAGCTGCTGCTGGGAACAGTCCGTAGGAGCATCCTACATTGGCTCTCAGCCTGGGGCGGCTCCCTGCAGACCAAGCTGCAGCTTGCCATGTGTCACCTGGCGCAGAGGTGGGGTTCTGAAAAATGCCATCCTCGCCTTTCCTGTCCTGCCTGGCTTTAGGGACTGCCACCTACTCTGCTTGTTGCTACACATTCTGGGAACTTTGCCCCAAGGTCACCTTCTCCATGAAGGCTTCTAGCTGCTTTCTCCCCCAGGCAGCAGGGCTCTGCTTCCCTGACACCAGCAGCTCTTTCAGGGCCTCTGTGAACACTGGCCTGGTGGTCCCTGCATGGCGCAGCATGTCCTACCTGACCAGTAGGACATTCTTTTGCTGTCATAAGCAGGGCAGACTGTCAGAGTCCATCCCAGGCCAGAGAACACGTGCCCTGCTCGGTTTGTTATGTTGCCCTGCGCCCATGTGCCTATCATGGAAGATTTCCAATACTTTTTTTTTTTTTTGTCCACTGAGGCATTTTATTTTTATATTTTACATCCTTAGAAAAAGAATCCCAGGATTCTTCCTCCTGTGTGTTTTCCTCGCGCTTCTTCATGATCCATGATGCCCGCTGAGGCTGTCAATACAATGAAACCAAGCTGCCATTTTTCTAGGTCTTTCAGCTGTACATCAAACCTGGGGCTGATCTCGCCACACTTGCCTAACCTGCCTGTGAGGCTCGCAACAATTTTTTCAGCCCTGTGATCATCGATGACTTCATTTGCCAACGTAACCATGCTTCATGACCACAGTTAGAAACTGGGCAACGGCTCCGGAGCAGGCCTGACGAGCACATGGCGTCAGCCTCTCTTTTCGGCCCCGCTGACGCTCCTGAGAGCATCAGCCGGGAAACTTGGGGTGCACCATGATGGCGGCACGGAAAGGTGGTGGAAAAAGAAGACTTTCCGTACTGACAGTTTGTACTTACTTGCTGGCCACCTACTTGGAATGCTTTGGGGAAAATAATATCTGACTTAGCTATTATGGGGTTATGGAGGTGGTGACTGAATTTGTCTGTACAATGCAAGTACCCCGGAACTTCACTTACTGCTGCCTGAGTCCCTCCTCTAGACTGGCCTTTGGGAGTTCTAAAGGACGCGCAGACAAGCTTGGGGACCAAGGGGCTGTGGCACCCTTGGAATCGAGACGGTAGAGACAGGTAATATACAGCAGCAGTGCTTGGCCAAGAAGCTGGACAGAGGCTGCAGGAGGATGAGGTCTGATTTTTTATAAGATGGGGAGATGGGGGACCCTGTTGGCTGACCAGGTGCACCTAGGACCCAGTAGCGGATGAAGCTGATGGATGGAGTGAGGAGTTTCTAGAGCAATCATGTCATCACTGTTAAAAGAGACTCTCTTTAAAACAGGAGGCATTTGGATATGGAGCAGAACTACGTTAACATTGTTACCTTAAATTTTTCTTTTGCCCCTCAAAAATGAGAAAATTACCCTGTGTTCCTCTAAATAAGACCTAACTAGAAATCAAGCCCATTTTCAGGATGCTTATAATATAAGCCCTGTCCCCCAGAATAAGTTCCACTTAAGATCATCAGCCACATGGACACATTTAGGACATTTGTTACATCATGCAATAGACATACTGAATTATAAAATAATAATATTAATACACAAACACAGATAAGTGATACTATAGACACTAATACTTTAATTTTTTTTTTTACCTTTTTTCTCTCTTTTTTTAAAGTATATTTAGTACAGGGTCTCACTACATAGATTGGACTCATAGTGATCCTCCTGTTTTCAGCCTACCAGGTGCTGGGGTTACAGGCATGTGCCACCATGCCCATCTCAGCACGCCCCAGGGGCGGGGCTGGCACGGCACGCTGGGGATTGAACTCAACCCCTGGGCCTGCCTAAGCAGGCGCTTTAATCTGCTGAGCTATCTTGAATGCTAATATAAATTGTAATTAAGAATTTGTAAATACCCAAATGGGCACGTTCAGGTGATAGGTAAATGCCTACTTAAACAGATGAACTCAGGATAATGTCAAAGAATCAGAAACTGACATGATGCATAAATAATGTGCACACTTGGTAATGAACAGATGTGGTGGGGTCGAAGACGAATCTCCATAATTCAGTATGTCGTGTGTTGTAACAGATACACTTCATGTGCTCATGCGAAATAAAGACAGGTTTTCTGAATGTTGCGGCCTTTGGTTTTTCGTTGCTTTTGTGAGGACCATCACTCTTAATTATCAACATCCTTTCGCCACTCCCATCTTGGAATCTTCAATTAACACTTGATTCGCTGGAAACTTTGGGAAGCCCAGCCTGCAAGAGGTCATCACTTGGGTGAAGGAGTCCTGGGCCCACATCGCTGGCAGCTGAGTTACCAAAGCACTACTGATGTAGGAGGTGGGGCGTGGGCGGAGCTGGCCACCGAGGTGGGTGGAGCCTGTGAATCACAAGTCCCCAGGGCCGTGGCAGATGATTCCTGGGTCCCTGTATGAAGGACTTCCTGTGAGCGCCCACAGGCTGTGGACAGCATAAAGGACACTGTACACCACGAGGAGCTGTGCCATGATCTCACGGTAGCCCATGCTAGCCCTCCTACATCCAAGCTATGCTTTTATTTTTCCCTCTTTTCTCTCTTTATTTGGCCTACATTTGCTCTTCAGAGCTATTTTTTCCCTTAACTCTTTAACCCTCATTTTCAAATAAACTCTTGGCATTATTTTTGCTTGTCTTGTCTAATTCTTTATTTGAGATAGGAAGGACCTGGGATGCTTTTGTTAAGCAAGCCAGTTTTAAAAGAACTATCAGACAACACTACAAGTGGAGTCCATGGACACGAAGCACTCATTTAAGGACAGCTCTGCTGCAGGACATGAGGGACTAGGGCATTGCATTCTGGCTCTCTGGGGGTGTGGCTCTGCAGGAAATGGGAGAAGCTCAGGCCACAATTTGGAGCTGGGAGAGTTATGACGATGTTCCAGAAGAAAATAACATGACTCTTTGAGTCAATGTAGATTTATGTACATGAGTACAAATCTTTGTACATGTAAAAATTAGACATTCCCTGAAAATAAGCCCTATTGCATCTTTTAACTTTTTAAAATTTTATAGAGTACAAAATAGTATTAAAACAGAAAAATTACAAGTGATACAGAATTTCACTTAAAGTAATAGGAATTTCACAGTATTTGTTGTAATGTCTTCCAATCAGCTATTCATGTTACCAGATACATGCATGCAAAATTAGAAGAAAACAATAAATGTGTAAGAAATTAAGAGAAAAAGGATAAACAATTGAAGAAAGGAGACAAAGCAAATTAAGCATTATCTGTTCCTTTCCATAGCCTAGCAGAACTCCACAGCACAGTTGTCCAAACCATCCTGCTTACATATGTAGATAAATCTCTTTCCCTCACTCCCTTTCCTGTCCTTCTCAACTCAGTAACTCTTTCCTTTTGAAAAAATTCATTTCTTTTTCCCAAGGTCTATCGTAACCTTCAAATGGCATTTTTCTCTTTCAGGTTCTCACACTAAGGAGACAATATGATGTTTGCCCATGCTGGTCTGATTTATTTCACTTTAAGAGTATGGTCTCTAATTGCATCCATTAAGTCTTAAATTTATTCTGTTTTATAGCTAATGCCCCATTGTATAAAAATACTACATCTTCTTTATCCATTCCTCAGTTGATGAGCATCTGGGTTGTTTCCAGGATTTAGCTATGACAAATTATGCTTCTATAAACATTGATGCAAATGTATTGATGTGGTATTATGATTTTGGCTCTTCTGGAAAAATACCCAACAGGGAAATAGTTGGCTGGAATGGGACCTCCAATCCTAGTTTTTGAAGGAGTCTTCACAGTGATTTCCATAGTGGTTGTAACCAGTCTGAACTCCCACCAGTGGTGGAGAAGGGTTCCTTTTCCCCACAGCTACTCCAGCATTTATTATTGGCAGACTTAAAAATTAATAGAAGATCTAGTCTTGGACGGATCAGATAGCTCAGCAGATTAAAGCGCCTGCTTAGGCAGATGCAGGGACCAGGGTTTGATCCCCAGCATGCCACGCTGGCTGGGCCCCAGGGCACAGAAGATGGCACTTGAGACTGGGCATGGTGGCATGTGTCTATAATCCCAGTGCTTGGGAGGCTGAAAACAGGAGGATCACAAGTCTGATCAGTGTAGTGAAACCCTGTAGACCATGTACTAAATGTGTTAAAGGAAAGATCTAGTCTTATTTTGGGGGAAAATATAGTATATTTTATGACCACATTGATTTGAAAACTGTTATCATATATCAAACTGCCTCGGTTACTTTTCACTTGTTGCTGGGACGAAATACCTGACATCCAAAACTAAGGAAAGAAAGGTTTCTTTAGATCACAGTTTGTGGTCCATACTCTGCTGACTCCAAGACAGAGTGGTACGTGGCAGAGAACAGCAGTTTATGGTGATGGAAATCGGTAAAACAGAGCAGAAAGGGAGGATCGGGGTCAGCAGCAGAGGCAACCTTCTCTCCCTCCCCTGTATTGCATTCTGGCTCTCTGGGGGTGTAGCACTCACACCCACACTCTCAGAGCACTCACACCTATAAGCCAGCACTGGATCACAAACTCCAGGAGCCACCCCAGTTACTATATGAGGCTTTAGATACAAACTATGTACAAAATATATGCAGAAATGTCTCCAACCTAAAGTTGCATTTTTCCCCCTTGTAATTTAAAAAAGATTCCTACTTTTTTAAAAAATGTCTTTAGAAGTATCTAGGGTGGAGCCAAGGTGCCTGCCTTGCCTAATGGATAGGCCAGCCCTGCATGACTGGGGAAGGTGTGTAGCCACGCTGTGTAGCCTTGATTTCAGTGACCTCTTACATGCCATTACTTGAAGGGGGCAGGCAAGTTGGAGCTGGCCAGGAAGGGGCAGATTTGGAAGAACTGCTTGCAGAGGAGAAGGAATATCAACACCAGGGTTGCCAAGCAACGGCGACACAGGGAGGCTGGAGCCCATCCACCCCTTGTGTGACGCGCGCGCACTTCTGCAGGCCTTAGCTGGTAGTTGTTGCAGAGTATGTCTCCCCATGGCCTTGGGGCATCCCTCCCAGATCAGACAGGATTATTTCTTCTCTAAATATCCCAGTGGCTGTCTTGTTGCTTTCAAAAGAAAATAAAAACCTCTTAGTACGTCACAGAAGTCATTAAAATTAAGTTTAGTTTTATTTTCTACCATTCTGAAGGAAATAATGTTCATTACAGAAAATCTGGAAACCACAAGGAATAAAAATATTAAATAAACATTACCCTTACAAATTTTAAATAAACATTACCCATAGTATTATAGCAAAAGACAACTAGGGCTGGCATTTGTCAATAGCCCCAACCTTTTCTTCCCCAGTGTGTATCAGTGGCTTGTCGTATGACACAGCTGGGATTGTGCCATCTATCGTATCTTAAGGAACCAGTGAGATACTTGGAAGCATCAACAGAAAGAACATAATGATTCCCAGGCTGGTTCTCTAAGGGTGTGAAGTTCCCACTTTGAGGGGTGGACCAACATGGTAGATCACCTGAGGGGCAGGAAACAAGCCAGATATGGCCTTTTTAACTAGCTCCAACCTCTGATTTTTCAAGTCATCTCCCACCATGGGTGTCCCTAACCACTGTGCAAGCCATCAACCCACCGATTCCCAGCACCTAGGCATGAAAATCCCTCTTCATCCTCTGCACCAGCCTCTCCTCTGAGAGATGTCCTTTCTTCCTTCAATGCCCAGCTCTGCAGAACATCTCCCACCAGCCCCCAACAATAGAATGGATCATTTGGCACTCCCAGTGCACTCTCAGAGCTCCTCCTATGGCCAGGATCCTGAGAGGGTCAGGATAATTACCATGCTGTGGCCTTTCTCCTGAAGGGCAAGACCGTGGCCTATTCACCTTTGTGACTCTCTTGTCAATATGTCTGATGCAGTTTATGGAAAATATATTTATTTTTATTAGTCCTACCTTGCCCCAGAGATGATTTACAAAGGTTCACAAGAGTGTTTTAAAAAGAAAAAAACAAACAGGAAAGAACATATTTTTTAAAAGAGTTAGAATTGCAAATGATTATTGCCATACGGTGTCCAAGAGAAGCTGTGAAGGCTCTCACAGCCTAAGAGCGAGGGTGAGCTTCTGGGCCACACAGTCCACGGCGTCCGTGGCCGGGGAGGGGAGGACAACCAGTGGAGCCGCACGGAGCATCATGGTCACTTCCTCCTCCTCTTCCTCCTTCTTTTCTTCTTCTTCCTCTTCCTCTTCTCCTCCTCCTCCTTTTTTCCTTCTTCTTCTTCCTCCTCTTCCTTTTTTTTTTTTTTTTAAAGATGTACTTGGTACAGGGTCTCACTACACAGCTTGGACTTGTAGTGATCCTCCTCTCTCAGCCTCCCCAATGCTGAGATTAAAGGTGTGCAGCACCATACCCTGTTTAGGTGACCAGCTCAATGTGGGGCCAGCATCGCACGTGGTACCAGGGATCGAACCCAGGTCCGTGCACTCACCAGGCAGGTGCTTAGTTTAGACCACTAAGCTATCTCCCTGGTCCTGCCCAAATCTTCTTGGTATCAAATGAAATACAAATTTCCTCCAGAGGGTTCTAGAAAGAGGCTTTTATATGTCATGATGAAGATCAGTTTTCTACAACTACATAAGGAACTGCCCTCAACTTTGGTGGCAGAACCATATTCCCTCTGGTTCTGTGGTTGGAAGGCCTTAGTGGCTCCTCTGGCTTCCCTCGTAAGGCTGCGGTCAGTGGTGCCAAGGCTGAGGCATCTGATGACTTCCTTACCCGAATGACTGGCACCTGGGCTAGTACAACTGGGGCATCTGGAGGCCAGCCAGGTGTCTCTCTCCATGCGCCCCTCCATTTGGGCAGCCTAAACTTCCTCAACACGGCGGCCAGCTGTCCTCACAGGAAACATCAAGAGTGTCACAAAGAAACCACAGGGCTTGGAAGTGTCACAGAATCACTTCTACCCTGTGTGGGTAATCAGAGCAGAACAGACAGCCCCAATTTCAAGGGGCAGAGGAACAGAATTTTCTCTCAGGAGGGAATGGCTTGCACTGGGAGGAAAGGAGTGGCGGGGGCCACGGGGGAGGTAAGCTGCCACCCCAAATGGCCGGCAATTCTCTGCCAACGGCTTCTCTTTCCTTTGCCCAGCCTGATCTGATACACTCACTTATTCATATGTATCTGCTTTCATTGAACAAATAACTACAATTTACAGTGAAAGCTAGCGCAAAGTATGAAGCGCAAGGGTGAATCTAAAGTTTTCTACTTACTACTGATGAGACCTTAGAAGCTAGAAGTTAGTCAGCTTTACTATCCAGTTTCCCCATCCATACACTGAGGAAAATCATAGTACATACATTGTAAAGATTGTTGTGTGGGGCCAGGGAGATGGCTCAGTGGGATAAGCACTTCCTGGCAAGTGCAAGGGCCTGAGTTCAATTCCCGGTTCTGCAATAAAATAAAATAAAGATTGCTGTGAGACTAAACTGAGCCAGGGTGTGCAGGGTGCAGGTATCCTGCACGGACACAGGGCCCAGCAATGCTCATCAGAGTCAGTTTCTTTCTCCTCACTGTGACATGCCAGGACCAGGCTTTTCGGACAGCACACAGCACGGTGAGTGGACAGCGCCTCTCTGGGACAGGGTGAATGCTGTGACTACCCCTGCCTGCTGCATACCTCACAGCTAGCGGAAGAGAGGCACACCCGACGCCCCTTCTAGGTGCTGGAGCCTGATCTTATGCAGGCACGATCCCTGCCCGCTTTCACATACCCCTAGGAACCCAGAATCACACAGGGAGGCAGACCCTTCCTTCAGTCACCGCTCACCTCCAAATCCTGCAGTCCTTTGCAGGGGCTCTGGGCCCCAGTCAAGACCACAAGCAGGGAGCAGAGGAGAGGCCAGAAATGCAGGCCTGGGACACATTTGCCCAGGGAATGACCTCTGCGATGGGATGGGAGGGCAGCTGGTGGGTGCCTCTTTTCTCTCCATCCTAACCTTGGGTGCTGCCTCAGACGCCTACAGCTCCCAGCACCCCTCTCTGTGTCCCAGGACCTCATCTATGATGCTTTTGGAGAACAGAGAAAGGTCTGGAAAAAGATGCTTCTCCCTGAACAGCTTTTGGTGGAAGGGAAGCCCCCTCACACTAATGAATACCAAGAAGCTCACAGCATCAGTTACCCTAGTTAAAAAATTATAAGCCTTTCATTCCTTCACACTTCAGATGCATTAGCTTAATAAATTATCTCTTCAAAAATTGATTCCATCTTTAGTCATGCTTCAATATTTTTCTACGGGAGAACAAGAAAGATTTGGGAGTAACTGTTCTACCATTAATCAACAAAATATTCTCTGTCTTTATTGAGGAAGCTGTTAAAGACAACGTAAAATCTTTTGCTTCTGATTCCCCAATCAGTTAATAATGCCTTAGGTCACAAACAACAAACACTGACAACTACAGCAACATAAAAGATTCACACAACAAGAAGTCTAGACAAAAAGGGGCCAAAGCTAGGCAGTTACTCAACAATGTCATAAAGAATCTAGGGCTGGGAAGATCACTCAGTGTTCTAAGTGCCTGCCTGGCAAGTGCGAGGACCTGGGTTCGATCCCTGCTACTGCATGCCGTGCTGGAACCCTGAGTGTGCTGTGCTGGCACACACCTGTAATCTCAGTGCTGGGCAGCCTGGGACAGGAGGATCACTACAAGTGGGAACTGCCTAGCAAGACCCTGTAACAAATAAATAAATACTTTTTAAAAAGAATCTAGAACTCTATCTTCCTGTAACACTATCTTTAGCTATAAAATTAAACCTTACAGCTGCAAGGTGGCTGCCGCAGCTCTCACAGCTGAGCCGATCACCCAGGTGGGGAATGAAGGCAAAGTGCAAAGCGAAATGTCACAGCCAAGCCTGATGCCATTAAGTATCTTTCCAGAGCTTCCCCTACATTCTCTACTTCGGGCCTACCAGACAGAATGTCTACTGGTTGTGCTTACATGGGGGTGGGGGTGGGGAGGCTGGGGCAGTGTGTGTTTACTGAGCATATGGGTGTCCAGAACAAAATCTGGGCTCTGTTCTAAGACAGGGAGAATATCACCTTCCTTGGCCTGAGAACACGCACATACTGCTCATAAAGCGTGTGGCGGCCAGGGGTTTCAGGCCTCCCTGTCTCCCTGCAAGCACACACTGTGTCAACACTGCCTCCTGACTCACTTGCTAAGCCATCCACTCATTCTTTCATTGACCAATGTAGTTACTGTTTACTACTGTCATCTCTGTCTGTCATGAGGGAAGCAATGACGGGCACATGGGACGTGGGTCTGACTTCACAGCATGTCTAGTCTCCAATTAAACAAAAGAGAAGTAAAAAGGGGGAAAGTACATATCAGATCCCAGCTAGACAACTGGCATCAGCTTTGTTTTCTTTAATTTATGTATTTGGTATAGGGTCTTGCTATGCAGCTCGGACTTTGGACTTGTAGTGATCCTCCTGTTTCAGCCTCCCCAGCACTGGGATTACACACATGCAGCACCATGGCCAATCCTGGTGGCCGGCTGGGAGGACCCAGGGCGGGGCTCGGTGCGACATGCAGTACCAGGGATCAAACCTGAGTCCTTATGCTTGCCAGGCAGGTGCTTAAACCACTGTGCTATCTCCCTGCCTAGGCATCAGTTTTTGAGTCTGAGCATCCCTCTCTGATGACCAATAACACATAGATTATTCTCTTCCACCTAACGCAGTGGTATTCTGATATATTATGGTAATCATAAGCCACTCCACACCCTAGGACAAGGATGACCAGGCTGAACATGTGAAGAGCCAGGGTTAAATAACAGGCCAATGCAGCCAGCTGAGGAGATCACTCCAGCTTGTGGCATAGAAGGCACAGAGTTGTTCTGAGTAGCAGATGTTCAGGTGAACTTGTGCCTTTACACTCCCCAGAGTGACTTCAAAACTGGCGCACACAGGTACCCAGCAAAGACACTGGTTGACCTGAACTCAATAGCACACCTTCCCTACTAGGATGTTTGGGCTACACAGAAATACTTCAAGCTCCCAAACTGTATGCCATAGCCCACTGTACCTTTATTATAGAGGTGCACAGATATTGAACTTTTTAGCCCTGGGCAGCAATCTTCTTATTACCGTGGCCACACAAACGTCACTGCCAGCTACTAGGAGTGAAAGGTGAGGGGCTTGGTAAGGCTGCTCTATTGAATGTAACTTTGGAGTCTCATTTTAATATCCACCACCCTAACCCGAATGCTTGCCTGGGGAGTAAGTGCTCTTGTGGCCTGCCTCTGTATAGCCTCCAAAGCAGATGAAAATTATAGCTGAAAGGGCCAGCCAAAAAGCTCAGCAGATTAAAGTGCCTGCAAGCAGGCTCAGGAGCTGGGGTTCAATCCCTGGGCTGCGCCAGCCCCGCTCTTGGGGCACGCTGAGACGGCAATGGGGTGCGCTGAGATGGCAATTGAGACTGGACATGGTGGTGTACACCTGTAATCCCAGCTCTTAGGAGGCTGTAAACAGGTGGGTCACTACAAGTCCAGTCTAGTAGTGAGACCCTGAACAACTGTAGACCCTTCCCTAAAATTAAAAAAAAAACAGAAAGGAAAATTACAACTGAGCTTTAGCTGGTGGCCCACACTTGTAATCCCAGCTCTCAGAAAGCTGTCTGGTACACAGGGTAGTTTATCTTTACCCAGGATTGAGAGTTCAAGGCCAGCCAAGGGTACACAGTGAGATAGAAGCCAGTTTGAACTGCATATGGAGACCTTGTATCAAAAAAGAGAAACAAGAAGCCTGCTTTTATGTTTTGGTATCATACTGATTGCGTTCCATGAGGCCACTGGGGGAGATGGTAGCTAATAAATACAGCTCTCAGAGTGTATCCCTGCCAGGAGACAGAAAGGCTGTTTTTTCCATCAGCAGCCCAAAGCCCTGTGTATAGGATTCACTAGAGGCTGCTTCCAGACAGTACCCCCTGGCTCTCACCAGGTTGTTCAACTACCACACCGGATCTGGGTCAGAGCTTCTCCATCCCAGGATGCCACCACCGACCCAGGACGGAGACTCACTCCTCAGCCCACGCCGAACACAGAATAAAGAACAGCAACCTCTCTGGAGTTTTCTGAAAGAAAGAAGTGCTGTCAGGAGAAGCTGAAATGTGGCTTCAGGAGAACAGCTTCAAAGCGCGTGAATAGCCCTGTGCTCTGAATCGGCCTTGCTACCAGGTTTTTTACAATTAATTTTAGGTAGTTCACAAACACCCAACAAGGGTTTTAGGGAAGAAATGGCTTTTAGCTTTTCTTTTCCTTACTATAGGGATCGATCCTAGGGCCTTGGTTTCCATAAATTGCTGATTTGCCTAGTTTGAGTTTGAACTTCCGGTTCTCCTGCCTCAGCCTTCTGGGGTCTTAAGGTTACTAAAATCAGTATGTACAAATTCGCTGAGGCAGGTGCTCTGAATACTCAGGCAAAAGGCCACAGTGAAGGAAAGTCAAGGTTCTGGGGCGCCGAGAGTCTGGAGAGGTGGTTCTGCCCCCGGTCCCCGGCCGCCTCCTAGGCCAGAGAGATCCCTGCCCCGTATGGTGTGGGACCCTTGGAAAAGCGACTTGGAGGTGGCAGCCAAGATCACGGAGGATTAGAAACCCAGCCCCCGAACGATTTTGCAAGAACACTGAAGGACATCTACGACCTAGTTACTAACCCCCGGGGGCAGAAACGGCGCGGTGCGGGGCGGCCCTGTTACACCGCTGATTTGCACACTGGCTGCACGATCGCGCCCGGGGGAGGCGGCGGCGACGCGGCCCGCAGTGCGCGACCGCCCGACCCCAGCCTGGACGCCCCTTGGAAGGTGCCGAGACCGCGCGCAACCCCGAGGCTCCGCAGCGGCGGGGACCGCAGCGCCGAGCGTCTCCCAGCAATTCCACCCACGCGTCCCCTCCTCCGCGCAAGCCCAGGAGCCTCCCCAGGCAGGCGGCTCGCCTGGGGGCGCCGCTCGCGAGGGAGGGCGGGAGGCCAGGGGGCGGCTCCCGCGCCCTCACCTGCACACCGGGTCGGGTCCCCGGGGGCGCGCGCCCGGCCGCGAGGCGCGCGCCCGCACTCCCGGGGAGGGGCCCGGCCGCGCGCGCCCGCGGTCGCCCGGAAGTCGGCGCGCGCGCACGGGCCATGGCCGCCGAGGGCTTTGTGTGCGGCGCGCGGGCCCCGGCTATCGGCGCTTCGCCCGGGCCGCGGGGCCGCCGCTGAGCGCCGCGGAGGGATCGCCGGCCGCGCCCCGCCTCGCCTGCCCCCCGCGCCCCGCTCCCGCGCGCCCCGCCGCCGCCCCGATGCCCGAGCCCGGCCCCAGGATGAACGGCTTCTCGCTGGGCGAGCTCTGCTGGCTCTTCTGCTGCCCGCCCTGCCCCAGCCGCATCGCCGCCAAGCTGGCCTTCCTGCCGCCCGAGCCCACCTACACCGTGCTGGCGCCCGAGCAGCGCCGCGCCCCGGAGCCGGCCCCGGGCCCCAGCCCGAGCCCCGAGCCCGCCCCGGCCGCCGGCGCGAGCGCGGCCCAGCCGCCCCCCGAGGCCCCGGGCCCGGGCGCGTGCAGCCTGCGGCTGAGCGAGCGCGCCGACTGGCAGTACTCGCAGCGCGAGCTGGACGCGGTCGAGGTCTTCTTCTCGCGCACGGCGCGCGACAACCGGCTGGGCTGCATGTTCGTGCGCTGCGCGCCCGCCGGCCGCTACACGCTGCTCTTCTCGCACGGCAACGCCGTGGACCTGGGCCAGATGTGCAGCTTCTACATCGGCCTGGGCTCGCGCATCAACTGCAACGTCTTCTCCTACGACTACTCCGGCTACGGGGTCAGCTCGGGGCGGCCCTCGGAGAAGAACCTGTATGCCGACATCGACGCCGCCTGGCAGGCGCTGCGCACGCGGTGAGCGGGCGGGCCGGGCCGGGGAGCGCGGGCCATCGGGGGTGCCCGGGGGCCGGGCGATCGTGTTGGGTCGCCAGCCCTGCCGGGCCGGTGGCCACCCTTTTCAGAGCGGTGCAGCCCCCGCGTTTTGCGGAGCCCAGTCTGGGGGGCGGCGACCACCAGCTTGGTCTTTGTGGCTGTGGTCACCGCAGGTGATGGCGTGGGGGTGCTTAACTGTAACTTGGGTCGTGCTTAGATTGTTGGGTTGGCCACTAGGGGCCAGCGATCCTGGGGGCAGAAGTGACCTTGGGCGCGACCCGGGCGTCCCTGGACCTCCGTTTCCTGCCCTGTGACCTCTACCCGACTTTTTGGCGGTAGGGTGCCCCCAGGCAGTGTCACAGCAGCCTGGAAGGCAAGTAGAAGGTAGGGTGGGGTTTGCCCCCTGGCATAGTGGACAGGAAGTTAGTGGCCCGGGTGGCCCGGCACCTCAGAGGGCCCGGAACAGCCCAGCATGTTCTTTCAGGGACTGAGGACTCTCTTGACCTTGAATTAGCCTTCAGACAAGTACTGGGAAGTGTTTGGTGAGGCCCTTTGACATACCAGGTTTAGGTTGGAGGCAGGTTTAGGAGATGCAGTGGGCCTGGTAAAACCAGGAAACAAAAACCTTGAAGTTTTATTCTGAACTTGAACAAAAAGTCCCACTGTGTACAGTGCAGGACGCTTGTTTATCCTCTTGTCTGGGTTCCTGACCTTTCCCACCTGTTTCAGAGCAGTGATGTGAAATCACCCGAGGTCACATCTAGAAGTAGACAGATTTCTACAGAAAGATTGCCTGGGATGAGCACAGTAGCCTTCATCGTCGCCAGACCTTCATGTAGCCTTTACCCATATTTCTATACTGCACACTGTTTGTGTCCATGTAAGTGTCATAAGTTTCCTTTCGCTTGTCGTGGACATGGTGTGGCCAGTGGGAAAGCATTTAGGATTTGGTGTCTGTTGCTTGTTCCTATCGTGAAGTTCTGCAGACCTGCCTTGGGTTGGAACCCAGGCAGTGGAGACTGTATCCTATGCGAGTCCTAACTCATCAGTTAGCCACCTGTTCAGGAAAGCATTTCAAAAGTATGTGCCACATACATAGTCAGTGGATTGTTAGAAATTGTCATTGGTGTAGGTATATAAAAATAAGGTTGACTTAGCAACTTTTTAAAGGAAACGTGAAAGTCCTACCTTGAGGAATATTTTGTGTAAAATTTGCTGGATGGTACGTAGCCACTCTCCTGTGTGTGCATGTCTATGTGACCAGGACAACTTTCCCAAGGCTGACCTGAAGGCCTCGAACATGTGGGCTATACATGAGTGAGGCATGGTGATTTTTTGCAGAATTGTATATTTGGGCGAACAGAGGCACTATTTTGGGTAATGGTGAATTTTGAATGGATGGTATTTTTAGATTATGTTTAACCTTTCATATAACATTATCATCGTATCTAAAATAAGTCAGACTTTCGTGGCTAAGTGAGAATCTCTGAATTTGAAGAAACCTCACAGACTCTTTTGACTGTGTTCACCCCTCCAGGGCAGAACTCATTTTACATTTTGATCCAATACTCCCGTAACTTACCTGTGTCTGTATGTGTGAAGCAAATGTTTCACAAAACAGTATTGTTTCAATGGGCTCTTGACACAGCAGAATATGTGCACTGAGCCTCACTTTTGTTTTATTTCACTTAAAAAATAATAATAATGATAATGCCTGCTCTGAATGTTAGCGTGCATCCCAGCCTGTGCGTGGATCCTGGTCTGGTCTGGTCCACCCACCTCTTGACAGGATGGTAATCTCATAGGAACTGCCAGGAGCTCTTCTCCCTTCTGGCTTTGAATTTTTTCATTGCACGATGGAGTTGTAATCATACTGTGGGATCTCTCAAAACGCCCATGGAGGTGTCTGGGTTGTCTAACCTTATCCTGAAGCCTTACGTCCTTCAGTCTTTGCCGTCTTCTGGGTGCTGTCCCCTAGCCTAAGTCATACCCATTTTCCTGTAGCTGGGTCAGAACCTCTGCTCCTCCTACCCCAGGTCTCCTGGAGGCCCGCCTCTTCCCGGACTTCCTGGTTGCCTGTGCTCCTGTGAACACTGACTCAGAGCTTGCCCTGTCCTGTGCCATCTCTGTCCCCACCCCCCAGAGGACTGTGAGCTGTGTGTTTTATTGCTCTGTGGCCTCAAATGCATCGAGCCTCACCTTTTATCCTACTCTTATCTGTGCCACCTCCTGTGCATGCTTTTGTGAGCCATCCAGCTCCTAACAGACAACTGGCAACAAATACTTTATGGGATGCAAGATCCCATGTATGTGGATAAAATGGAAAATCTGTTTAAGAGCATTAAGGTGTGCAAGAAATCTAGAATAAGGGTTTCAGGAGGCAAGAAAGCTAGCTTGCTCTTTAGGCAGTTGTTGGTGGAGGAGGTGGTGGTGGTGTTCTTTACAGTTCTGGGGATCAAACCAGGGTCTTCTAAATGCTAACACTAATATTGAGCTGCTTCCCCAGTATTGTAGATGCTTAAGGTCATGAAAGATTGCTAAATAGGGTTGTAGAGAGCTTGGGCTTGAAGGAGCAGGAAGAAGGTGGGCTTGTGTGGAAGAAAGTAATATTAGAGCAGTCAAGGGGGTCAACCCCAGATCCGGATGTGTTTTACCTGTGCATTGCCCCATATGCTTTCTCCATTCGCTGTGAATCACAGGTGCGAGGCTGTAAATTGGAATTCCTTGGATGTGTTTTCCCAAGGAGGCCAGGAAACTCAGGGCTGCCCTGGGGGAGCCTGGCCTCCTGCAGTTTTGGGTGGGGAGGTGAAGAGATTAAGGTGTGTGGGCTATCTGGGAGTCAGGGGCCTGGGTTTAAGGACACACACCCTTCCGGACAGCTCCTCTATCTGAGAGTGGGAGTGAAGCTAGCTGTTCTGAAAGTAGAAACCCAAACCAGCTGATGAGTGAGTGTCCAGTAAAACGGGCATTTTAGCTGAAACGTTCAAATCTGGAGAAACAGTGTTGCCATTTACTGCTGTCACCCACAGAAGTTGTGTTTTTGTCACTGAGGATTGAATTCAGGGCTTCATGCAGGCTAGGCAAGCACTATAGCACTGAGCTATATATATCGTGTCTCTTTTTTATTTAAAGATTCAGCCTCGATAAGTTGGCCAGGCTGGTGTTGAACAACTGATTCTCTTGCCTCAGCTTCTTGAGCAGGAGGGATTACTGGTGTGAGCCACCTCCCGCAGCCATAGAAGTTATCAATGCTTCTATTTGTGTAAGTGATAAAGAATGGAGAACATAGGCATTTGATAACATAGGCAAGAGGCAAATAGAGAGGAAGATAAACTTGTGCCTAGGTGCAAAAAGCACAAAACGTTTGATATTTCACTTGTTCACTCATTTGACTAACAACTCATTAACAAAACTGGTTCCAGACACTATGCCAGGTTCTCTTTTGAGTGCCGTTAAACTCTGATAGGGTGCAAGGGATGGAGTAAATCTCAGAAGCACTTTTAACGCGTCATGTCTGTAATTCCTGGGGTGTGTGATCCCTGTCACCACCACCCCTGGTGGGAGACCCTGGATGGTAGGAAAGCACCTTATACAGGCCTCAAATCTGTGCTCATAGTCACCACCCTGAGCCTGGCACTCCTCTGGGAGTGGCCAAGCAGCTGCCTTCCTGGCTATGGTGAGGTGAGTGGCAGAACTTTGTTTCTCAGAGTGAATATTGGCAGTGATGTTCAGGAAAGAAGGCTGAGGATTTCTGCCTGACTTTGGCTGAGCAGAGAGGAGGAAAACACGAGCTGTGAGCGCTGTTTGCCTGAGGCAGAAGTACAGGGATATGCAGAAAGGAAATATGGCCCTCCCTTGGTGCCCACCGGAAGTTGGTTCTGGCTTCCTCTGTGGATTTCGAAACCCCCAAATGCTGTGGCCCCTAATAAAAGAGTATATTTGCACAGAACCTGCACACAGCCTCCCATATATGGCACAGCATTTCTAGATTACTTATAATACCTAAAACAATGTAAATGCTGTATAAATAATTTCTATAGCTTATTGTTTAGGGTGTATTGACAACAAAAAATAGCTGTGCATGTTTAGTACGGATGCAGGTTTTGTCATTTGGAGTATTTGTAGTCTGTGGCTAGTTGTATCTGCACCTGTGGAAGTTGAAGATGTGGAGGGTTGACTCTCGGACAGTGATTCAGGGTAGCCACGCTGACCCCGTTAGGAAGATGGTGACTCTGTGTAAGAACAGGGACTCTTTTACTAATAAAAACTCTTCTATTAGGGACCCTGTTCAAGGTGCATTGGAGATTGGGTGCCTTCTGGAAGCTGCCCTGCGCCCTCCTCTTCTGCTTCTTGCACTCTTGTCTCCCAGAGCTTTCCACCTGGCCACACTCACAGTTTTCTCCTTAGCACTGGCTCCTGATCTTAAGCCACCGAAATGTATCCATCCAGGCTTCTGATTTTTTTTCTTCAGGAACCCAGCTGGAAAAGAGAAAAGATCTGACAGTTTCATTTCTGCATTAATGGACAATGACTCTCCATGTTCTCTTCTGAGCACATTTGTCTTTATTTGGCATGAAGCTTGGGTCTTTCAGTTGCAGCCGTGTGCTGCATGTAATGGGAGAAGCATTCTGTTTCCCTCTGCAGGAGCTGTTTGGCCCTGTGGTTGCGTAGCCTTCCCCTCTCCTTTAGGGGCATTCATGGCCTTCTCCTGCCTCTTACTCCTCTCCAGATTTAGTAATTTCTCTTAGTTCATCTGTAGTAATCTTATTCAAACTCAGAAATCTGGATTTAGGGATTGTGATGTTCAGCTTTAGCATGGCTTTATTTTCTCCACTGATTTTTCCAGCCCTCAAGGTGAAACTAAGTCTGCTCCACTCTTAAGGAGCCAGAGGTACAAGAATCCCAAGCAGATAAACCAAGGAGATCATTGTTCAGATAGCAGCATGATTTTTTTTTTGTAGGATTGATATTAATAACAAGCTTGCTAATTTTGTCTAATAGATATGATTTACAAAAGTCAGACATGCAAAACCTTTTGGTCTAGAGAAGGTAGTTCTAACTGTAGCACTCCTGTTAATTCACTGTGTCAGTTAGCCCAATTGTACTATTATAACAGAATGCCTGAGTCTGAGTAATTTATAAAGAACAGAGACTTATTTCTCACAAACCTGGTGAAGTCCACGATCCAGGTTTAGTGTCTGGTGAGGCTCCATGATGGCTTCTAAAATCACACCTTGAAAGCTGCATCCTCCAGAGAGGATGGGAGAAGAGAGGAAAGGATGAGGGGAGACAGACCAACAGACAGACAGACAGACAGAGACAGAGACTGCCAGCAAAGACACATAAATCCATGCTTAGAGGAGCTTTCAGGGCCTTATCTCCTGGCACTGATGGGATGTGAGGTAGAGTCCACCATGGCCTTCTGAGGGAGCAGGCATGCAGAGCCTGGTGTTCACACTTCCGGCCCTCACACTCCATTGTTTTAAAGCAGATAACAATGGGATGTGATCAGCTAATGACTTCCAGGAAATCCCCCTCATGCTTTTGAAATTGTCTTTTTGAACATCCCAGGAAGCTTGGTGGATCCAGGATGGCTCTGGGGCTCTCACCCCTGACTGTACTTTACAGCTTCCCTGGTAAGAGTCTTTTCCCAAGTGTGTGTGTATGGGGTGTGTGTGTGTGTGTGTGTGTGTGTGTATTTCCAGAGTAGAGCTGCACTATCCTAGAAACATCCAAAAGCCAGTGTACGCAGAGCAGCTCATGTCACGGTAAGCTGAGTTGGAGAAAAGGGAATGTTGGAGATGTTTCACTCATTTATACAAATGGAACCCTCTAGAATAAGACAGATGAGAGAAAGTGGTTGAAGACCAAGATCTACATTTGTATTTGAGGCCCCCCGGGCTCTGAACCTGGGCATGGAGCCTCCCTCTGCAGCCCACCTGCTCAGGTTGCCTGTCCCCAGGATCTTTTTTGGCACCACTTTCCCCAGCTGTCCCAGAGCTGGCCCCTTTGGTGCTTGGTATTGCTCCTGGCTTACCCTGATATCCCCCCGGGTTAGTCTGAGGAAACATTGCCCTTCATTGGAACCACCGGTGCAAGGCAAGGGTGGCCAGTGAGTCTGCCCTTCTACCCTTGCTGTATCATGCATCCCATCCTGCTCCTCTGAGAGGGTGGGGACCATGGGCTGTCAGCTTGGCTCCTGGCCCAGCCGTGCATAACACAGTTCTTGCTGATGGAGCTCCTCAGCCTGGACTGTAGATGTAGAGACCATTGAGTTTCCCAGCCAGCTTGGCAGAACCTGTGGTCAGTGCCTAGCCCCGAGGGTGGGGGGTGAACCATGTGGGCCCGTGGTGAAGAGTCCCAGCAAGACAGGACTGTGTTCCCTCAGCCTTGGGAGGGTGGCCTACAGTGTGGGCCTGACTCTACGCACCTCATGGGGAGAGAGGATGAGTCAGGTATGGGGTAAAGGGCTGAGGGCTGAATGCCTGACACCTGTGGATGTGCAGGGGCCGCGGTTCCAGTTCCTCTGAAGTGGTGAAGTGACTTCACAATTTATTTTTTCTTTGGGGTGTTTTATGGCTGGAACATTCTCCCGGCTCTTAGGTCAGAGTAACAGATCCAAGGTTGTCTCAGGGGTGACCAGGAGGAATATCCCCTCTGTGGTGGGCTCCGTGATGTGTCCTTTGACAAGGTCCCAAGTTTTAGAGGCAAACAGACCTGCCTGTTGCTTGTGATTGCCTGCCTTTGGGAAAGTGTCCTAACCTTTTTTTTTTTTTTTTTTTTTTTGTGGAATCTCCTGGCCCCTATCCTAACCTTTTTAAGCCTCAGTTAATAATGCAACAGTGTTATTAATATTTGCAATCGCCTCATGTCAGGTGCTCAACATAATGCCTTCTACCTAATACGAGCGTGACAAACATGACATTATTGTTTGAGATTATTTCTAAAATTGTTAGCACAGATTGAGCTGAAAACAAGACCCTCGGGTGAAGAAGGCTGGATAGCACTTCTTTCCCCACCCTCCTCCCCTGTGGGTAGGAATGTCCCCATCAAGCCTCATACAGTGGGTGTAGAGGGAGAGTAGCAGGGAAGATGTTTTCCTTTCATTCACAAGGGAAAGAGAGCTTTTGGATTTGTCGTTTATGGCCTCAAAGCTTTGGAGAATGTCTGCATTACTGTTTTAAGCCTGATAGCATTTCATCTGCCGAGGTGTTTATATCTCTCAGGAGAGGAAATCCTACCGGTCACCCAACACTGCAGTTGCTTTGCGGCCTGTCCTGCTTTCGTCCCTTCTGTCCTGTGGTCCCCAGGCTCAGCGCCTAGGAATGGAGGAAGAGAGGGTTCAAGGGTCAGGGGTGTTGTGGTAAGCATTATCCTGCCCTTTCCCTGAAGTGGGCAGAGACCTGAAATCACATGCTTCCTTCTGAGACGTCGGCGCACCTATGATGCCCTGTACCTGGGAAGTCTGTGGCGCTTTCCAGAGTCCGGGTAATGGAGCTCATTGATAACGCCGCAGTATCGATCCACCATGGAGTGTTAAAGGACTGTGGCACCAGGGTGAAATTGGAAACCTCTGTTTCCAGGAAGCCTGGCTCTTTCACACTCAGGCTGCCCGGGGCTGAGTGTATCCTGTACTTGCTAAATCACTGAGAATAGCCCAGCCCGGACTTTTCTTATTCACAAAACGCTGCTTCACTTTTCAAAGGAGACTGCAACACAAAGAGCTCCAAATGATTATTCATTTTCTCCTTCAGCGAATCTGGGCAGTCGCTCGGGTGTGTGTGAAGAAAGCCTGTGTTCAGAGTGTATCCACAAGGAGAGAGATTTTAGATGGTTCCTGTTATGGTTGGTAACCGAAAGAGATTCCAAGCTAGCCACAGCTGTCTTTAGTGGTTCCTGCGTGATGAGAAGTATATTGATTGCAAAGGTCTGTGAAGTCAGAAGATGATTTTTGCGCACAGGTTTAATGAAAATAATTTGACTTTTTCATATTGTCATAAGTAAGGCTATTTTATATTCCTCTCATTTTCAGTTGTCATGGTGTTCGACTATAACTGCTCTCCTTGTAGCTTTATAAAACTATTTCAGTTTTACTAATTGGGAAAGGAATACTCACATGCTGAACATTCTAACCATATTTTACATTATCTAACTAGGCTGGGTAAAATCAGCGAGTTGAAATAGGTGTAATCGTATAGTTAATTGGAATAAATCAGTTTTTCCTTTGAAAAACTTCCAGAAAACCTTAAAATGTTAGGTTAAGAACCTGATCAATTAAACAGAAGAGAGAAAGAGAGATGGGATGGTTTCAAAGGGTTGTGTGGAGATCTCGCCTTTATTCAAGGCTCCTTGGGAATTCCCAGTGGGAGGGCTCCCTCCCTCCAGACTGTGCCTGTGGGTGGCCCAGCGACACCGGGGTTCCCGCATCCTAGATGTAAGCACAGCTCTTGTGTTCTGTGCTTGGAGCGCTTGTTCCATTTATCCTGACTTCAGTCTGGAGAGAGCTTTGCAGCTCTCTTGCCTCTGTCCATGCTTGCATCTGAGCAGCCACAAGTTTCTATCATGTTTTCCTTAGCCGTCCTCCTCTCCGTTCATCCTGGCCCCGGATGACTTGTTCCTCAGTCGCCACGCATTCGCTGGTTTCCGTCTCACGTGCTCTTTCACGTGTTCGTCCAGCCCCTCGCGGGGTGGGCTGAAGTCTGTGGGACGGCAACCTGGTGTGTGATGAGTGCTCATTAGAAGTGTGCTCTGTAAATAAACAGATGAGCTGCTCACCAGCGCCCCAGGCCTTGGAGTGGGACAGGAGGGGAAGGGCCCCAACACCTGACTGTGGCCTAGCCTTGGAAGACTGCTAGAGCCCGTGAGGTGCTGGCACAGCTGGAGTGGCCTCAAACCAGCACCCTGCAGCGGAGAGACGCTCGAGGGACACTAGACCTGGAAGTTCGGAGCAGAGAGGCACACAGTGGCCCTCACAGCGAGGCTCGGGGTATTGACACCCCACTTTGGGATCTGGTGCACTCTCCTTCTGGAACACAAATGCTCAAGTGAAACTTGCCGCCTGCATTGTCACAGGGCTTGTCTGATTTCGTTCTGAAGTAAGCCCATACATTTATAAATATAACCTTGCCAGATTGTTTTTAGAAAGCTATTTGTGGCCATTGGCCTCCAGGACACAGCGGTTGCATGTTCTCCCAAGATTTTCATGTCTGGACCCGCTTTGTCACAGCACCTCCTGCTGTCATTCTGGGCTTTTTCAGCTCTTCTCCAGCCTGCCCGGTAGCTTTTCCCAGGTTATTCTACTGCACCACCTCACAGGTTATACCTATGGCTATACCTTGCCAACCGATCACCGGATTTTGAGTTCTGAAATGCTCCTTTAGCTCACTTTGTTTCTTGCTGGATCTGCCTACCACAAACGTATCAAGCCCCCTCCATGGGCCAAGCCCGTCTTGTATTCAGGGGTTTCCACTCACAGGTGCTGATGATGGGCAGTAATCATAAAGAATGATTACCTAGAGGGTAGTTTATTAGAACCTGGTACCTGCTACCGAAGAGCAGGGTAGTAGGGCCTTGGGAGCTCTGGTGAGTGGGTGTTTGGGTTCCAAGTTTAAGGGAGTGGCTAGGATATGTGCATCCAGAGAGCGATTGATGTCTTGTCTGAACTGGGGTCAGTGTGTGCCTGCCTGTCCCAAGAGACAGGGCATGGTGATGAGCGGTTAGCAGATCTAGAGAGCGTGAAGAAGCCAGGGCCAGAGTGGAGCAGCAGGTAAGGGTGGAAGGGCTGATCACACAGTGTCTCAAACCGTGGCAAAGCATGAAACAGCTCAGCAGGCTTGCGGTAGACAATTGACGTGACTGACCGGTTTCAGAAGGACCACTGTGTCGTGTGCCACTGGAAAAAGAAAAGAAATGGGGTGGGGTCTGCCAGCAGTTTTTCTTTTTAAATCCCTGTGGATACAGGGTCTCACTGTGCATCTCATACCTGTAGCGATCCTCCTATCTCAGCCTCCCCAGCACTGGGGTTACAGGTATGCCCTATCCTGTCCTGTTTTGAGGCCAGCACAGTGCTGCTCAGGGTTCCAGTGTTGGGCCAGCATGGCATGTGGTACTGGGGATCAAACCTGGGTCCTTGTGCTTGCCAGGCAGTGACTTAGACCTCCAAGCTCTCTCCCTAGCCCTGCCAGCAGTATTTTAATGAGAGATATTGGTGGCTGAGACCAGGGATATAGCAGCCGCTGTAGCGAGAAGCACCGAGATCTTAGATGTAGCCTTGCTGGGTGCATGCCCCACCGGGCCCTTTCTCTCCTGTGTGCGCCTTGCTTAGCGCTCCTGTAGACCCAGTGTTGGAAAGCCGGATGCTTCTGGGAATGTGCTGCAGCTCCCTGCAGGAGAGCGCAGGGTGTCCGGTGCTGTGGCTCCTTCTGCTCGCTGTGACCCTTTGGTGCCTCTCCGTGCCTGCAGAGCGATCTGGTTTCCCCTGTGATCTTGTGAGCAGCCAGGAGAGTCCCAGCTCACCGCTGTACCCCACACCCCATAGGACAGAGTGCCAGGAAGGCTCTGCAGGCTCGCTTCGCTGGAGCTGACTTCCTTGCTGGTCATTACTGGCTTCTGCCAGGTAAAATCCCTTGCGCTGACTCCGGTGTGCACTAGTGTTTCTCAGTGGGTGAAACATGAGACAACCATGATTACTTTCTTAGGGTTAGGGATGCAGAGATTAAAGATTACTAACATAATTTGCATAATGCCTTTTTCCTGTTTCTTGTATTTCTTCTGAAATACAAGTTTCTTAGAAACTTATGCAGATATTTGGATTTTCTAAAGTCCCTTCTTTCCTTTTTTTTTTTTTTTTTTGAGTTTTCCTCTTTATTGAGGTCTTCTCTATGTGAAAATGGTTGGAGGGTAAAAGACTACAATTAATAATTCACATCCTAAACAAACAGAGTCTAAATCTCCTAGGGGTTGTCCTTTCTGTTGCAACTGTCTTCTGAAAAGTGCTCCCTAACACAAGAGAGGATTGCTTCCTGTTGATTTCTGAAAAAAAGCAAAATGGCTTGTCCCTTCTCTGTCCTCGCCTGGCCTGTCCTTCTCCTTCTGTCAGGCCCCCTCTGGCCCACTCATAGTCCTCCTGTTGCCAACCCTGAAGGCTTCCCTGCCTGCCCTTGGTTGTAGCTTTGTCCTGTTCCAGTTGGTCACCCGGCCCTTTGGCTAGTGCTGAGTGTCCACCCATAAGGAAGGCCATCTCCTGAGGACAGACAGACCTGCCAGGAGTGCAGGGCCATTGTCCTACAGAGAAGGCCACCAGCAGCAGTCCAGGGCTAGGTAGAGTTTCTTTTTCACCTTTTAGATTCTGGGTCTTATCTCCTTGGAGATAAGGACCATGGAGGTCATCATGGAGCTATTGTTGCAGCCCAAGTTGAGCCCTGTCTCAGTCTGGGGTTGGGTGTGTAACCCAGTGGAGCTCAGAGGCCCTCAGACCTGGGTGCAGATCCAGCCCACACCCAGCCATCTGACTGTCCACGCCTGGCCTCTGTGAGGGAAGACAAGTGCGCTTTCTGGAGGAGCCTCCCCTGTGGGACACTGCAGGACGGGGACAGAGTGCTGAGAGGAGGGCTGGTCTTGCCATGGAGTGTGTGAGAGGCCAAGCGGCACCCGTGGCCACGCTTGCTCTGGTGTGACTTCAAAATACTGGGAAAGGTGGCTGTGGTTATCACTGAAGGACGCACATTTATTTCTTGGCAGGTAGCAGAGTTGAGAAGGTAGGATTTTTTTTAAGGGTTTTTTTTTTTTTTTTTTTGGCGGAACTGGGGATTGAACTCAGGCCCTTGAACTAGCCAGGGAAGCACTTATTCCATTCAGCCACCTCCCTGGCCTCTTTTTTAAGGTTTGTTTTTTTTTTTTCTTTTTCTAATTGTATGACTGGCCAGATAGCTCAGGGACCAGGGTTTGACCCCTGGCTTGCTTTGCCAGCCCTCTCCCGAGTGTGCACTGAGACAGGGAGTGAGACTCGATGTGGTGGCATGTTCTTGTACTCCTAGGGCTTGGGAGGCTGAAAATAGGAGGCTCGCTCTGAGTTGGATGTGTGAAGTGAGGCCCTGTAGATGTACTAAATACATTTTTTTAAAAAAATGTAGTTCCATTCACTGTAGCGTTATCTTATCAGGTCTCCGAGACCTTTCTTTTTTTTCCTTTGTCATGTTATTTATTAAAAACAAAACAAAACAAAACCAGCTATGGTGGCACATTTCGGTAGTCCAAGCTGGATTGGCTGAGGTATAGAGGTTGAAAGTCCAAGCCCAATCTGAGCAACTTCATAAGACACAGCTCGAAACTTAAAATATAGGGGCCCAGTTCTAAGTGCCTGTCTGGCAAGCACAAAACCAGGTTTCGCCCCTGCACCACAAAACTGGGCGTGGCAGCACATGCCTGTAATCCCAGCGCCAGGGAGGCTGAGACAGGAGGATCACGGAGTCCAAGCTGCGTAGTGAAATGTACATAAATACTTATATACATAAATAAAAGATTTAAAATATAAAATGAAGGTCTGGGGATGTAGCTCAGAATGAAGGCTCTGGGTTTAATTCCCAGAACCACAAACAAAATTTTCTTATGGAAAACTCTCAAATAGCACACAAAGTAAATATGAAAATAAACCCCATAGTATTAGTATCTGTCTTTAAAATTATTAGTTCTGCTGCTCCCATAGCACCTGCTGCACATCCCTCACACTCTTCCCTGTGTGTTCCTTCGTATAGGTCTGTTTTTTCTTGTAAGAAGCAAGAACATACTCTTCTTGAGTTATGTGGACGTGGCCTTCTGCTGTCCAAGCAGAGCTCTGGCCGCCCGTGCCAGGGCTTGGCGTGGTGGTGGGCTGGAGCAGAGCAAGGCTCCCTGCTGTGCTGAGGTGGCCGTGTCACGGACGATGGAGTGGTGGATTGTGTGGCAAGGGGGGTGGTGAGCAGATTTAATGCCAGGTGGGTATCAGGGAAGGCACCAGGGTTCTGACCATGTTTTCCAACATTAGTCTCAAAAAGATAAGCTATTGGTAAATAGATGGGTAGATATCCACTCGATAGATTGATAGACGGGTTGATTGACAGAGAGATGGACTACAACTCCAGCGTTATCCAGAATTAGTGGAGTGCGGTCCACTCTGGACTTAGAACACCAGTAGCCTCCAGTTGGTCACTGAGATGGGCATTTCTGAGTCCTGGACAGTCACACAATGTCTTCAGGCCTCGTTGTCTCGTTGTCTCCATTTATACATAGCAAGAGGTTTGTGTTGGGTGCCAGTCCCGCTTGGGCAGCGTTTGTTGAAGGGTCAGTGCTGAGTACATTTCAGTGTAACGTAATTTAAATTGTTGCATTGGTAGGGCAGGGTCAGGGGCTGTCTGAATTTCACAAATGTGGAAACAGGAACAGGAAAGGTGAACAGCTTGCTGGGGGTCATGCAAATTAAAAGTGAGCCAGAATTTGAAATGGGGCTGCCTGACCCCAGAACCCACCTTCTAAAGTCACTCTGGTGCGGGGGCAGGAGGGTATTATCCTGAAGATGCTTGAGACTGCTCTCGTTTTAAGAAGGAAAATTATATTTTTTGCTATCATTTTTGATGTCTGCTTTGTTGAATATTTAACCCCCCACACACACACCAGGAATATGTGCTCTCATTTGTATGAAAAAGGATGCATGGCACCGGTGCTCTTGATTAATATTGTTATTTAATATATTTTTGGATTTGTTTTCCCCAAATTTTAGAATGTGAGCATGATAATAAAATGTTTAGAAATTTTCATCATTCAGCAAATTGAGCTCTTGGTGTATGTGGGGCGAAGTGCAGGAACGATCTTCTATAGCTTGCATAAAAAATTTAATTTGCATTTAAAAAGATGACTTTGAAAACCCGTGGGGAGTCTCTCTCTGTGAAAATCTGTTCTGTTGTCTAACAATATTCTGAAGATATAAAATGTCTCCTGAATTTCTGGAACTCTGTTGAAAGGAAGAAAAGAAATGCTTCTTTTCCTTGAGCTGGCACCGGGTGGGTCGAGTGGACTGACCGATTTCCCCTGTGTGGGGTGGGCTTTGCCCAGCCGGAAGCCTTGGTGACCTTGTGGCCTCACGGTGCTGGACAAAGCGAGGGTCACTGGGTCTCCATCCTCTTTGCTCTGTTTAATCTCTCTGTGCCTCAGTTTTCTCTTCTGTCAGGTGGGGAATGGTGGTGGTCAATAGAGCGGAGCTGTCATCCATAGTGCGCTGGTGAATGTGCTTCTGTGTAGGTTTGACAAAAGCAACTTAAAAAAAAAAAACTGGAAGGAAAGAGGAAAGGATGAGTCAGTTTACAGTAATAGATAGTCCTCAAAGATTTGAAAAAAATCAACCCACTGCATAGCTGTCATTTTGAAAGCATATGCACAGACACACTGTTCCTAAGAGCAGTTCTGTGGAAAGGTAGGAGAGACACTATTACTTCCACTCGATAAATTAGTAGAGAAAGATCAGGAAGAGAGAGAGTGATTTAGCCCAGGAGGCTAACTAGTGAGGAGTTCTTTTGATTTTTAAGTATTTCTTAGTATCAGCTGCCTCAGTTAATTTGTCACCATTGCAGGGCTTTTGTAGTTAGCTGCCTTTGTCACTTGTGTCTTGGAGGCCCAGAGGCAATCCTTGCATATCTGACTATTGTTTTCTTTAGGGGAATTGAGTTTTAAGTCCCATCCTCTGTTTATTGATGTTCCTGTAATTGGTATGGAAAGTCATAATAATCTATTTTAAGCAATCCTGAGCAGTGCTTTATTCCTGATTGTTTCACCTAGGACTGGCTTCTGCTGCTGAATTAGAGGAGGAGCTGAAGTCTTTAAAATCGATCTGATTTGCTTATGGAGCCTCCATAGTGCTCTTGGCTTGGAGAGATAACTAGGAAGGGATGTCCCCCACCGACCTGACACGGCCCTGCATGGGGCCAGAAGTCCTGCACACTCCAGGAGTGTCTGTCCTAGCCTGCTGCTCAGGAGCCTGGGGCTTGGCAGTTTGCAGGAAGGGTCATTGAACGTGTCTCTTGTTTCCTGATGTGCACCTGTCTCAGAAGCAGGAAGATGTGAAGTCAGATAAGTCCCGTGACCTTTTGGAACCTACTTCATGGGTCCTTAACAGGCTGAATGTTCCTCACAACTTCTAAAGTGGAAGGGGCCTTTTAAAATCCCTAAGATTTGAGGGCCTTCGCTGCAGAAATGTAGAGCATGTCCAGCGCTGGGTCCAGCAGGACAGGTTACTGGTGTACCGCACCGTCAGTAAAGGGAATCACACAAATCTCTCTGGAGTTGTAGCTTGAGAAACTAAGAAGCTTAGTCTTGTTTCTGGTAAATGTGCTGTGTCCTGCGACACAGTTTTAAGGTTGCAGCTCTTGAATTGCTGGGGAAGCCATCACTTGGACAGGCAACGTGCTGTGGATGGGGCTTTGAATTGGTGTGGTGGCTCCCTAGGGCTCATCCACAGCAAACCTGATAATTTCTTGAAGCCAGATATACTCGGTAGGTAGAATATTCTGAGGTTTTGGTAAGTATTTATTTATTTACTTGGGATAGGGTCTTCCTATGCAGTACGGGCTGGCCCTGTGTTCACTTTTTGTAGCCTCCAGGCTGGTCTCAAACTCGCAGACTTCCTCTTGGCTCAACCTCCAGTGTGCTGGGATTACAGGCATGTGCCACCACTCCCGGTTTTGGAGCTGCACAGTGGGTGCCTGCATCCAGGGCCGAGATGGTATGCCAAGGCACCACCTGGCGCCTAGAATTCTGGTCCTTGTGCTTACCAGGTAAGTGCTTAGGCCTCGGAGCTATCTCTCAGGACCTGGGTATTTTATTTTAAATCCAAATCATTTCTCTGTTTTATCACAAGGGAAAGGGAAGGGACAGTTTGGCAAGTATGTGAAATTTACACTGCATTTCTTCAGTTTGACTGGGATCTACTCTTTCATAAATTATACTGACTCAGATTTTAAAATATGTGAATATTGGGGCCAGCTGGATAGCTCAGCGGACTAAAGCACCTGCTTGGGCAGAGAACGGTGGCTGGGGTGGCTGGGGTTCGATCCCCAGCATGCAGTACCAGCCCCGCCCCTGTGGTGTGCTGAGATAGGGATGGAGACTGGGCATGGTGGTGTGCACCTGTAATCCCAGTGTTCAGGAGGCTGAAAACAGGAGAATCACTATAAGTCCAATCTACATAGAGCTTGTACTAAATACATTTTAAAAAATTGAATATCAAGTGCACATTTGTTGATAATCTTAGGTTTTTGATACATTTCGTGGCTATCACTTTGCAGGTTTTTGTTTTATTTAGTAATGTAGTGAGTATCCCAAACTTGGTCTTATGTAAAAGCTAAAGAAAAGGCAATCATTTATCTCCCAGTCTGTCCTTCCAGTGCTCTGCCTGCCCCCCCAGGTCCCCAGACGCTAACTGTCTGACCCTGAGTTTGTCTTGGCCAGTGATCCTTTTATTATGGGTAGCCAGTTGGTCCCCATAAGTGTTGCTGAAATGCATAACTGAATCGATATACATATATTGGAAGAGCATTTGTTCTTCTGTGAAGCTCAACTGTATTTACATTTTCTCTTTGCTTGTTACTGTTCTGAGCCTCCTGTGTGCCCAAGAGGCGTCTTGTTCCTACCTGCGTCCTCACAGGACCCACAAGAAAGTAGGACTCAGTGAGGCTGCCTGGGGTAAAAAAGCCTTTCCTCCTTGTGTTGTCATCTCTTTTGCAGACTAAGTGGCCACAACTCTTTTGGCCGTTCTTTGTGAGGGATGTGTCTGGTTCCTTTATCATTCCACTTTTCCGGTCTGAACTAACTCTTGCTCATGCGTTTCTGAGACAGGTCTGCAGCCCGCAGTCATTCTGCGGTTATGTAAACTGGGGGAGCCCATGACTGCAGTCCGGCCTGGTCTGCCACTCTTGGCCCAGGGATGGCCAGGCGGCCTGCTACTGTCCTGAGAGGCATGCCTGAAAATATTGGAGCAAGCAGTGCGGGCTTGCATGTTACAGGGAAGATTTCACTCATTGGGATTGAAATTTTAACAAATACCTTCCTAATTATATTATGATTTTAAAAATCATTTGTAAAATGATATTTTTAGTTTTTCACATATCTTCTTCAAGTGAGCCTTTATCCTGCACAACTGACCATAGCCTCTGCCAGCCTGACGCCAGTGTTTAATGCAAACAAAAAGAAACCAAAGCTTATGCAACACTTTTTAATTTTTCCTCACTCATATTAAGCATATATATCTGCACTTATTAATTTTATTTATTCATTCATTTATTCAGTTATTTATTTATTGGCAGAACTGGGGATGGAACTCAGACCCCTGCACTTGCCTGGGAAGCGCTTATTCCACTGAGCCATCTCCCCGGCCCTGCACTTACTAATTTTAGCACTTTCATTTTTCCATTTTCCACAGATTTTATAGTGAGAGCAAAATACACTTTCACAGAGGTTCTAAAACTCTTGATTCAGCCAGTGATCCTGTTTGCTTCAAAGCAGGTGGCTTACAGTAGAGTGGGAGTCCCACCCGAGCCTCGCCCAGCTCCCTGGGATCTCCAGTACCACAGGCAGTCCCCAGATGGTGGTGGCCACATCAAGAGCTGGGTGCTTTCCCAAGGCCTGCGGGCTGGGGGCCTCTGGGCCGCTGTCAGCAGGCACAGCAGAAGCCCACAGGCTGCCAGGGCGAGGGGTAAGAAGTAGGATCATCCTGGAATTGGACATTATGTGCCCACATTTGTTCAACAGCTCCATCAGTCTTTAAGCCATTGTAAGACCCACCCTTCGAGTCCTTTCTCCTTATGTAAGCTACTGGTAAAGTAGGTGTCTAGCGTGGACTCTGCTTATTTTTTTTAAATCATTGTTGACGATGATTTAAGAAATATTACCTATAATGTCTCTGTAAGTTTAAGCCTCATGCTTCACCCATCCATATCTCCTTGCCACTGACCTTATTAATATTCCATCTTGATTTTCAGATGAGGTTCTTAAATGTAATTACTACAAATTAGCATCTAGTGACTGGGAGAATTGCGGTCTCATTCCAGTGCAGTGATGTCATGTTGCTACTGCTGGAGAGACACTCTTGATTTATGAAGGGCAGACAAGGGACAGGAGAGAAACACAAACTTTGTGAGCCAGCCTGAATAATGTCTGCATTAATGTCTGCATTTCATTTCCTCACGGAGCTGTGGCGGGTCCCATGGAGGAGAGTGCTGTGCCCTTTTCTGAAGGAAAGGCCTGGGAGCGTACTTAGAAGATGTGTCTCGCTGCATGAGCCCAGGAGGAAGCATCCCTAGGTAGCAGGACAGCCCGTGTGTCACTGATGTGGGACAGGAGAGAGGAGCTACGTTTTAGTGACCAGACTGAACATTTGCACTTAGCTGACACTTGCAAACAGCAGCAGGTCAGCCAGAACAGATCATATTGAGCTGGAGCAGCCCCTCCTGCTCCCACTCACCAGTGGCACTTGTAGCAGTTGTAACACAGCAGGGTTTTAGTGATCCCCTCCTGCCACTTCCTTTTGCTATTTTCAGCACTGGGTAATTATTTTTAGTCCCTCCTTGGTGGTGTTTGTGATTGTAAGTAATACACGAAGACTTTATTTCTTGTTAAACCCACTTTCACCAGTGTCTGGCTTCTCTTCGCCCTCTCCCACCCCCTGCACCTGTGTTACCAGAGCAGCCGGGTCCAGGCTGGGAACCTGGGGATCCCCTGGCTTTCCATTGGGGTGCTGTGATGCTCATTCTGTAAGTTAAAAGAAAAATCAGTGAACACCAGTTGGCACATGAAACCTGGTAGAAAAAGTGCCTTCATCTCTCTGGCTCCAAGATCAGGGTTCTGGAGCTCTCAGATTGCACAAGAACTACTGTTTTTAGGTTTTTCTTGATTAATGCAAACAATATTCCAGCAATAGCTCAGAAACAGTGCCATGTAGTTAGGTTCATATTTGAACCCTAATTTCTGTGGTTTGCTTTTCCTCAGCTTTGTGGCTGCCTTTTTGTTGTTTAAAAAAAAGACAATGAGCTTGCTTTATGTGCTCAGTTGTTGTACCATGTTTTGCAGAACCTCACCCCTTGCCTTTGCAGGTTCCTTTTCTTTCCCTTGCCTGTACTGGTGCCCATTTTGCTTATTTATTTTGAGACAAGGTCTCACCGCATTGTGCAAACTGGCCTCTCCTTCCTGGCAGCAGAGCCTTCCTGTCTCAGTTTTCTGAGTGCTGTTTTTGGGGACCAAAACAGCCCCATCTTGCCCACCTTCTTCCATTCAAGTGGCTGCTGCCCTGTCTGTGAAATGAGTGGGTCAGCTGAGGTCTCCCTTCGTCGCCCTCTTAGGCTGGGCCCACAACTGGGATGCAGAGCCTGGTGATGGACGCGCTCTCCGTCCTTTCTCTGTGTCACGAGGCATTGTCATCATCATCATTTTGGCTGTCATTCTCTCTGGAACTGGAACTCTTGGGTACCTTTTTGGGCTCCCTCTGTGTGTGTATGAGTGTCTCCTCTGAGAAGGAAATTCTCTGGGGGCTTTGTATGTGGCCTGGTGGGCTTGGTTTTCCAGAGGAAGGAGTCCCTTCCCCAAGGCAGAATGGGAGAGACCTGCCATGAGACCGCCACTTAGAAGTCACTGCTGGTGCTGGGGGCTCCGCGCTGGGTGAAGACAGGAGCCTCGTGCTACTCCCTGTCCGGGCTCCCCAGATGCCTGGTGTTAGCTGGGTGCTAATGCTCCTCTCCCCTGCCGCCCTCAGACGGCGAGTTTGCGTTGTGCACGCCTCTGTCCCCTGGGGATGTTCTGGACTCATCTGCTTGTGTCCTCTCCTCCTCTTCTCTCCATGTTAAGCTCTTTACTGTCTCGGACTTTGTGCTTATTTTTCAGTGGGTTTGGGTTGGTTAAGCAGTAAACATAATGGGTTCACCGCTGTGAACCAGAAGCCAAATGAATGTTTTGTTTGCTTCTTAGGAACGGTTGATTGAGGTGGGGTTGACCTACTCAGAGCTGTACGCACTGAACATACAGCTTAATGTATTAAACATTCATGCCCATGAGTCCTTCGAGCCGCTGCTACTGTCAAGTGCCATACACTTTCCATTACCTCTGAAAGTTTTCTTCCATTCGTTTTATTTTGATTTTGTGTTCAGAACACTTAATAGAAGATCTCATTTCTTACTGAGATTTCAACCACAATGCTGTGCTGTTAATCATAGGCCCTGTGCTGTGCTGCAGACCTCCAGGTTTCACTTATTTTGTGCAGCTGGCACTGTCTGCCCTGGCCAGCACTTCCTCTTTTCTCTCTCTCTACCCCTGGCCACCTCTGATCTTCTGCTTCTGTGAGTTCGCCTATTTGGTATTTCCCCCCCCATGTTAGTCATGCCTGTTTGTCTCTCTGGCTTATTTCACTTCGCATACCAGCTGTCCCTATTGTTGCGAATAGTAACATTTTCTTCTTTCTAAAGGCTGAGTAATATTCCACGGTAAATGGATACCACAAGATGTTTGTCCATCGTCTGGCAAGGGACACAAAGGAATCTTTTTATGGTCTTCATTTTGAGCAGCCGTGACAGCTGTTACTGAGCTGGTGCTCAGGGTGAGCTTGGGGGGCCACAGATGACTTACCAGCTAGTGTGTACAGCACCACGAGTTGCATCCCCTTGGTGGGGACTCTCTGGGGTTTTGTGCACACCCATAACCATCTGCTTCCTGGGGACCCACTGGGTCCCATTGGGAGGGCCAGTACCCATGAGTGTCAGCCTTCCTAGTCCAGGGACTCACAATGAGGAGAACTAGGTAGAAGCGTCCACGCTGTTACGAGCGCATCTTCTCTGTGTAGGTGAAACTGAGAGCCATGTGCCAGAAGCTGTCTTAGAGCAGATGGAATAAGCAGGCGGACAGACTGTACTCTACTCTGCATGGTTGCAGGCACCTGTCCTTGCTGTGACAGCCCCTAGTGGCACATTGGAGGTGACCTGGCATTGGCATTCACCCATCATGGCCTGTCTCCTGGTGGGGCTCAGGTCTTGGAGCAGAGTTAATTTTAAATGATTTTTCAAGTTAAACTTTGAGGAGCTTTTCTAGGCATTATGCTTTGGACATGTATAAATTTTAATGACTAAAGGCAGCAAGGGACATGGTGTGTCCTGTGGCCCTGAGTGCCCCACCAGGGAGAGAAAGGGCCAGAAGGGTCTCAGCGTGTGGAGGGCAGCTGTTATGGTTTGTGTCTAGTTGTTCCCTCAAAGCCTCATGTATGTAAGTCGTGGGGCCAAGGCAGCTGGAGAGCATCAAGGGGCTTGATGGGCGTGGCAAGAGGGTGGGCTCAAGGGGCGGAGCAAGAGGACCAGGGCAGGGTTGGAGGGGCGGAGCCAGAGAGGCGCAAGCTGTAAACTGATGGTAAACGTTTCCCCAGGCCGGTGGTCTCGCTAGGGTGTGGGTGGAGTGGGTCATCCTGGACTTGGCAGCGACCCAGCCTCTCCTCCAGACCCTGTAGCGCTCTGCAATTGAGGCTGCCTTGGGCAGAGAGGAGATGTGTGGGGAAGACTGGCCTCTCTCAGCAAATAAGGCTCCGAGGTCTTGCTACGTAATCAGGCTGCTTTAAAATATGAAACGCAGACTGACCTCAAATTCATGATGATCCTCCTGCCTCAATCTCCTTGAGGGTTGGGATTACAGAACCATTCTCAGGATTTCTCTACTTTCAAAATAGTCTGCCTTGAAGTCAGCTGAGTATGGACTGAATCCTCCAGTAACTGTGAGCTTAAATAAACTATTCCTTCCTTCATTTTGAGTTTTGGGTGTTCCAGCAGTGTGAGAAGAGTAACTGAGACAGAGGCCACGTTTCTGGAGTGCTCATCCTAAGTGGCCCTGGGGGGAAGACCTCAATCGCTTGATCGCTGTGTCTTCTGTTGCTGTTATTTTCTGTCTCTGTGGTGGGCCTGGGAGCCCCTTGTGCACAGGGCAGAGTCCACCATGCACTTCAGGGAGAGAGAAGTGTGCTCCTAGCTTGGAGGGAGCAGAGTGAGCAGCAGGCCTTCAGGATGGTCTCTGTGACCCATCTTAGAGGCAGGCAGAGGGGGTGGTGAGCGCCATCCACAGCCAGGCAGGTTCCAGGTCACCTACTGCCAGCAGGTGGCTACAGGGCCGTGTGTTCCTGGCTTGCGATGTGGAGTAGACTGATCTCACCAAGTCTGTGGCACTTGGAGCTGATGCCAAGGGCCAGGCCCCGATGGGGAAGTCCACTGGCCTTCAGGTACCTTCAGTGGCCTGGAAGATGCCCTCTTTAAGTTCTAAAACTTATAGCAGTGTGTGGTGGGATGGACCTGAGGTACTGTGTGCTTCCTCTTATCCTGAGCAGAAAATAAGCAATATAATCACTTATTAATGGCTCTGAGTCATCATTAGGAAGTTGAGCCTTGCACTGTGCAGCTTTTGATTGATCGATTTCAGGCTTGTCTAGAATGAAGTATCAAATGTCAACGGGGATACACTGTAATAAAGGGCAAGGCAGTGGACTTGCCTCCATCTGGCCTCAGTGTCTGCCTGTAGACTTGGCGGGCCCTGGGGTCTGTGGGTGGCCCCATGCCCATGCCCTGCAGGACTTACCTCTCTCCTGTGTCCGCTTAGTCTTTTCTGAGATGGAGTTTTCTCCTCCTGGTCCTTTCCTGGAATCCTTAGTTATGCTTCTGTTTCCTTTGGAGAGATGAGGGTCACATTCTTCTACTTTGTCAACTTTTATTACAAATTCCATCCTAGGCCTTTTAAATCCTGCACCGAGTAGTATTTCTGTGTTATGTTAGTTGTCATTATGTTCTGATACTCTGGCTTCCTGTGGAATCTCTAGAGCTAAATCATCAGAGAGTGGCAGGGAAAAAATACAGAGGCATGGAGATGTGTACGTGGTTGCAGTGTGACCTTGGCCCTGGCTGTACTGCTGTGAGTGTCTGAAAATATCAGGCTGTAGGGAGAAACACAAATGAATACAGCCAAACTCACCCAAACCTGCCCCAGACAAGCCACGGAACAGATCATTTCCTCTGCGGTGTCCGGGCATGACAGACTGGCGTGGAGGCTGTGAGGCTGCTGCTTCCTTTGTGTCCCCTGAGCATCTGGCCCTCTGCGGGAGTAGCTAGGGATTCCTGTCGCAGGTGCTCAGCGGGTGCTGCTGTGTGTCCGGAAGCTGTGAGCTTTACCCTCTAGCTTAGTATTCTTAGGATTCTGGTTGTTCTGACAGTCAAGGTGTTGGTGATCATATTGCAGTGACTCTCAGTACTCGATGTTCTCATGTTCTCAATCTATGTTTTTTACATAGATTGCTATTGCAATTTTTACTTTTCCTTGACTCAAGATTAGTTTAGAAAAGGTGTTTTTTTTTTTTTTTGTGTGTGTGTGTGTGTGTGTATTTTTCTTTGTAAAATGTCAGGCAGTTTCTCACATTCTTTTAGTGGCTTCTCTTGTTCTCATCATTTTCCTGTCATTATGTTTTTATTACTTACATTACAGCTATATCATGTTTTTCGTATCATTTGCATTATGGCCAAAGAAAATGTGAAAATGTTATAGCTTCTTGATTACTATATTTTTCTGTGGCACTGGAAATGGGGACTCAGGGTCCCTCACACATGAGGTAACACCGCTGAACTCTAACCCCAGCCCTACTCTGATTCTTCTTTCTCTTCTTCCTCCTCCTTCTCTTCTTCCTCCTCCTCCTTCCGTCTTTTTGATACAGGGTTTTACTATGCAGTTCACACTGGCTTTGAGTTCATTTTGTAGTCTAGGCTGGTCTTGAACTCACAACAGTCCTCCTGCCTCAGCCTCCTGAGTGCCAGGATTATAGGCATGTGCCACCACGCCCAGTTCCTACTCTGATTCTTAAGATTTGTCCCTTCTAAAATGTCATAGACTCTTAGCATGTCTACTAGTTTTCCTGTGGTTACAACTGTCCCTTTCATATTTTTTACAGTTGTCTGGTACTGTAACAGCAAGCAGAAACACTGAAATAACACCCAGAATTTGGAAGCAGATTTATTTTATGTCGATGGGCTCTGGTGGTCTAGGGCTTATATTGAGATAAGTCAGCAGAAAGTACAGAGGCAGCGGTCTCATCAGTTGGCGATTGGTTTATACGATGTGCATCACAGTGGCCAGCCGTTTCCAGGAGACAGAAGCCACCAGACCTAGAACTGGACCTGTTACGTGATAAACAGGTTTCAGCCCTTTGTGAACTGGCTAGTGTGTGTTGTCTCTTCAGAGCGAGCCTTGGAAGAGCTGTCCAGGTAAGTTTTCCGGCAGATCTGAGGCTGTATTTCTGAAACTTGCAGAGGTAATGTGTACCTGGATTGTATGTGTGCGTAGGAATATACAGACATAGGTGGGTTTTTTTTTAACTGGTTACAAGCTGTATGTAGTTTTTATTTAGAGTTTGAGTAGCTCTGTTACAAATGCAGCCCATTTCTGCCAGTGATCAAGGGTAGGCCATATCTAGAAATGATTTTTTACAGCAAGGCCCAACGAACTTTTATTGTCTTCTCAATACAGGTAGGGGATGGGAGGTTGGAGCCAGCGATACAGACGAAAGTTTGAACTGGTTGCAAGGGTACAAGTACCCGTGCAGCGGCCTGAGCTTGTAGAACACTTGGTGGGGCCAGGTCTAGTTTGGCAGCAGCAGGAAGCAGGCCCAGGTGAGCTTTGGCCACAGTGCCTTTGTCCAAGGTGACCACAGCGTATCTCACCTGCCTTCATGGAGCTGCTTCCTGTGTAAACAGGGTGCACTCAGCATCTGTCAGGGGCGTTTACTTTTTAAGTCTGATTGGCTCAAGAAGAGTTTATGACACAGGGCCAGACAGTCACAGTCTGCTGGGCTCAGCCCTTTGGGCAGGGCCACGGCAGGATTGAGTGATTTCATCGCTGAAAGAGTCTGGCAGGGATTTCTGTACTGGAGTCCTTGGTACTGTGTGAGGTCCAGCACATCAGGGGCACCTAGACAGTTGGTTCTTGTCCTGAGATGAGTGTGTCAGCTTTTCTTGTTCAGGAGGACAGAGGCTGTTAGAACATGGAGGTAAAGGAGCCCTTAGCAGCCAGATCTAAGTATTTACATAGGTAGCCGCTGGGCACTTCTAGGGGCTGACAGTCTGAGTAGGCATCATTGTTTTTGTCAACTCAGGGATCCAGAGCAGCTAGCAACTGCAAGAAATTTGCAGAGGTTTTATTGGGGGGAGGGGACTGTAAGAAATGACAGCAGAACTTTTGTGTCTTCCCAGCAGGCAGCTTGAGTGTCATTAATCAGAAGTGCTGCTTCTTCTTCTTCTTCTTCTTCTTCTTCTTCTTCTTCTTCTTCTTCTTCTTCTTCTTCTTCTTCTTCTTCTTCTTCTTCTTCCTCTTCCTCTTCCTCCTCCTCCTTCTTCCTCCTCTTATTATTCTTCCTCTTTCTTCTTTCTTCTTTTTATATTTAGTACAGGGTCTACAGGGTCTCACTATATAGATCAGACTCGTAGTGATCCTCCTGTTTACAGCCTGTCAAGTGCTGGGATTACAGGCACCCACTACCACATCCAGTCTGTCTGTCTGTCTGTCTGTCTGTCTGTCTGTCTGTCTGTCTGTCTGTCTTTGGTGGAACTTGGGATTGAACTCAGGCCCTTGGGCTTACCAGGGAAGTGCTTATTCTACTGGGCCATCTCCCCGGCCCCAGTCTCAATTGCCATTTCAGCATGCCTGCAGGGCTAGCATGGCAGACTGGAGATTGAACTCACCAGCCCCTTCATGGCCCCTGGATCTGCCTAAGCAGGTGCTTTAATCTGCTGAGCTATTTGTGTGGCCCAGAAGTATTTCTTTAAAAGAAGAATCACCTGACCAACCCCTGAGAGGTTGAGTCCAAATCAGGTCAGTTGAGTCCAGAGCTCGAGTCTTTCTGTTTAAAGGCAAAAAGGGGCTAATAGCCAATGAAAGCAGAAGAAGGCATGTTTTAGATTCAGGTAAGGTGTACCAGCAGGCTGTGGGTTGCAGAAGTCTGAGGTGTACAGAAGGCAATCACAGCTGCATTGGCAGCTTGCAGATCTTGATCTTTACAGGCAGGAACTCCTTAGCAAAAGAGGATGAAGCTTTTCTGGCTTGGTTGAAGCTAGGAGCCTCTCAGATGGCCTTGTGAGTTTGTTTTGTTGACTAGGATGGCTTTCTTGTCATGTAGGACACAGGTACAGAGCCAAGGTGGGAGAGCCTTTAACCCCTATGGCACGGAGCCCAAGTGAGCTCAGGATTTTCCCAATTTCGGGGTTTATGGGAGCAGCTCACAAGCAGAGGCAGGTGTCTTTGCAGCACCACTGACAGCACAGAGATCTTGTCTAAGGTTCTCAACAGTCCACCAGGCTGGCGTATAGCTTGTGCTTTCTGTGACATCTGATAGCAGTGGGTGTCTGGTGAAGTTGCATGGTTGATGTCCAGGCCTAGAGGTGAGTCTTTTGTCTGTGCTTCTGGGAGGAGAGTTTTCAGAACTTCAGGATTGTGGTTATCTGTCTCAGGCTGATGTAGGCATCTTATTCTCGGGGGAAGAGTCAAAGTAGAATGTGCAGGGTTACCTGAGAGGGAGGTGGACCAGCTTGGTCTGAAGGAGATGGCCTTCCATGCTGTAACTTTGTGCCTGGCAGACACGCTACAGGACAGGAGTCCCAGTAACTTTTTAATAGAGGGAACTTTTGGAGGTGGTGAGTTGTGTTCCATTGTCTACTAGGAAAGCCACAGGTTTGTCTCTGACTTTAGCAATGACCACAGACACTCGGGCCAAATTTAAAAGAGCTTGGACTGTCCTATGTATTTGGGCCGAAGAAGCCACAACTCATTTGTCAGGGCTGATGTTCCAATTTTTCCACAGTCAAAATGTCTGGCAAACACAAGGTCCTGAGTTTGAATCCTAGTACCAAAGAGAGTAGAACTCATGAGGAATTGTCGACAGTCTTCTTGGGTAAGTGTTAGGTGATGGCACCTGACCAGGATAGGAGCGTAAGCAGAGGCACTAGAGGAAGGGCCTCTGTGGCCAAATGCAGGCAGTGACTAGCTGGAACCAGCTCTGTTGGCTGGAAGTAGACAAGTTGGGGGCCAGAAGCGAAGCTGCAAGTGTTGGCAGCAACTGTGGTCACTAACCAGGGTGCCAGGGTGGAATGCTCAGGAAGAATAGCTCTTTCTCTTTCTTTTTAGTTTTGGTTTCATTTTTAATTCTTCAAAAGTCCCTTTTCCTGCAGTCAGGGACTGTGGGTTTTATCTAACTAGTTCCCTTTTTTATCTCCCTGCAGTGTAGTCCTTTGAACAATGGAGCAACAAAGGGTGGGTGCCTCTCAGAGACCATTCAGATGCCTGCCTGGCCTGCGCCCCTCATGGGGACTTAGCTGTCAGCTGCCACGGAACCACAGCTGAGGGCCAATTCAGCCACCGTGACTGGTGCTTCCCTGTCCTGGTGCACAGAGCAGCCTGTTGTTCACACAGTCCATTCTACTCACACAGTCATTCAGCAAGCACTCAGAAGTTAAATGCTTCAACCCTCCTTCCCTTGAAGACGGCCTTGAGTAATAAGAATTGATCAAGCTCTTCAGATCTAATGAGCAGGACTGACAGACAAACTGACTGGGGAACCCCCAGGGGTCTTACTGGAATCAGGCAGGTTGGCAGTCAGGCAGGCAGGCAGACAGACAGACAGACAGATTGCATCCTCTTCCCTTTAAGGTTTGATGTGAACCACTTGAGTAGGAAGCCAGGAATCCTCCTCCAGACCTTCAAGGGGACTCAAGAAATCTTGAGGACATGGAGAGATCCTTGTCCATCTAAGAGGGCCAGAACTAGTGACCGAAGAGGTCAGGATAGTCAGTCTTCCTGGCCAGCACACCAGATTTAGGGGCAAGCGTACACACCAACACGACCCAGGATTTAGAGGCAAATTTATTTCATGTCGATGAGCACAGATCAGGATGATTCCCAAGATACTGGGCCCTGGTTCTGGTGGTCTAGGGCATTCATGAGTTCTGTAAGCAAGAAGTGCATAGACAGAGTGGCTTGTCAGTTGGTTGTTGGTCTTTAGAGTCTGCATCCTAGTGACCAGGTGTGCATCACAGTGACCAGCGGAAACTGCAACTGGAACTATTACCTGGGCAATTTACAAACTGAAATATACTGGCTGGGCATGCAGGCATTTTCTTTTACAGTACAAGGAGTTGAAATAGGTTCTGTCAGAGGTCATATGTAGCCCTGTTCAATCTTGTAGACTAAGGCAGAGAAAGAAATGTCCAACTTAAAGTGCAAAAACAAAATGTGATGAACTTGTTTGAAAGTTCTTCTGGGCTCTACAGTCATACCTGCCTGAATGCCCAGTCTTGTATGAAAACGCTCTACTGGGTCTAATGAGTCTTCCTGCTAAAAACTGGTCTCTGCCTCTCGCAGGTCCTCAAACAAACTTGTGAGCAGCTTGGACCTGGTCATATGACTCAAAAGCTGGATGTTTTAAGCAGAGGCAGCTGGCCAGCAGCAGGCATGGCATGGTAGCTGGTTGGTGGAGAAATTTAAGGTGACAAAGTCAAACTGCTTCCGAGAGTTGGGGCTGTGAAGTCCCAGCTGGTGTGGTGTCACGTTAGGCTGGCCTATTTTGAGCACTGTCTCTGAAAGGACCCAGAGGAGGCAGTTCCGGACCTAACCCATGTGTTCCAGCTGGTAGAAAGACATCCAGACCTTTCCTTGGTGTTGATGTCTCTCCAGGGCCCACAGGAGGGTTGGGTGTCTGTAGCCCCAGAGCCTTGAGCTTGCTTTCTTGAGTTGTCCATGTCAGTAAACCCAGGTGAACAGTGAAGTGTTAGGACTCCTGGCATGGGGATAAAACTAAGACCATTTGATTATGAGCAAGGCACAAGCCAGTGAATTTTCTAAAACTACAGGTTCTTCCAAGTCCATCCCAAGACTTAATGAGGCACATGCCAGCTATGTGAAGCAAGTTGGAAAGCCTGCAAACTCAGATGTTCTTGTGTCAGGGGACAGTGAATACGGCCGCGTTGTTAGATCAGCACAGCAACCACATCTGCTCAGCCCTGGTCCGTCCCCAGCCTGCTTGGAGAGGACTTGCTAACCATTTGATGTGGGAAATCAGCTCTTCCTCCTCTGTCTGTGACTCTTGGGACCCAAATAGCTGATGTTTGTGACCAGAATGGGGAAAAAAAGCTCAGCTGGGGAATTTATTATGTTATATCTGAATTAAATATTCACTTTTGGGACATGTACATAAAAACTTGGCTCGCACATTTTGCTTTGTGCCAAAGAAATACTAAATATGAAATCTTAATAAGCACCTTAATATTTTCCCACACATGTTGGTTATATTGTTCCACATTCTTTTGCCATCTGAGGAACCGTAATGTGTTGCAGTAGAAGGTACAAATGTGCTCCTTTTGTAAAATACAGATGCATACAAATAAAACACTTTAAGGGAAGCATTTGTGCTTACTTTACACAAGGTTTTATATCATTGTACTTTCTTCTGGGTTAGTAGACGAATCACTTTCCTTTTCCAAATTGCTTTGCTCTGGAGGGATTTCAAAGATCATGATAAACCATCAAGAGTCTGGTGTGTCTGAAATAACACCAGGGGGATGTTTCAGAGGTGAGGGAAGACATTTTCATTGGCATCTTGGATGGAATTTTAGAGACCCAGGAATAAACCAGACCCACATGCATAAATATCGTAGTCTCCCTAGTATAAGAACTCAAAAGAAGAAATACAAATAGAAAGGTATAACACAATTAAAAGGAAAGTGAGAACTTGCGAATGAGACCATGAAAAGAGAGCAAAGAGAAAAGCTAGGAAACATGACAGGGGCAAAGCCATACGTTTATATGCACAAGATGAGTAAGGCAATGATCCTGAGAAACATCAGCAGGTTGTTGAAACTAGCAGTTACTTGGTAGGATTCTCACCCTGACTAACTATATATGCTGATACCTGTAAACTAAGCAACTGCACTGAAGATAGCAATGTGTTAATAGTAGAGTCATGCTTGGAATGCCTGTCATTCTGGTCTTCTAAATACATACTGCTTTTCATGACATACCAATTATGGCCAGACTGTATCTCAATAAATTTTTTTTTTTAAAGAGTAATAAATGAAAAAAAGAGACAAAAAAAGTCACAGGACTTTTTTTTTACAGGACTATCCTGCAACAATGCTGTATATGGTTAAATTTTAAATTATTGTGTAAAAATATGTAACTTTATTCATATTTTTAAAATTTTTTGAAATTTTTTCCATATTCAGTAAACTTAAAATTTAGCATATCAATACTTGATGGAAAGTACATGCTCCATCTTATGCCTAAGATGTTTGATATCCAGACAGATCGTGAGGTTAAACCCACCTGCATATGTTGTAGGGCAATAATAAGCTTCTCTTCTGGAGGGTTAAAAACCTAAGTTTGCAGACCAAAAATTAGACAAAAAGAAGGGCTGTAAGGACAGCCAACATTTTGGCCCTGACCTTTCAAGGTCAGTGAGGCCTCAGGACATAGGAGAGCCTGTACTGTAACATCATGGAACTCAGTTGTGTCCCAGATTTTCGGATCATTGCTATGGGGCTTCAGGGGAATGTGATAGTGATGTAGAGTGTGCCTAAAGAGAGTCACATGGAGAGAAAACATTCTCTCAGGCTTTCACACAGAGCAGATTGGTCAAGCAATGGCCGTGACTCATCCACATGGCTGACACTGACAAAGGATATATAAAGTGTGGTACAGGTTTTTGGAATAAGTCCTGAGGGGACTTGACTGGCCTTGTCAGATACAAAAGTTACATTTCTTGTTATATAGGACTTGCCTTATCTTGTTCTTAACCATCCAGCAGAAAAGTGTAGAAACGAGGTATGAAAAGTGAAGCCATGTTAATATGCTGAGCTGAGGAAGGCTCACGTCATCGGATTCAGACATTGCCAGTCCCGTGGGTAACCCACTACTATTGTGGACTACTGGACTATATTGGAATATTTTGCTGAATTCATGCACCTACAATATTTGGATGGCAATGGAATACCCATCTCTGACAAAACTAAAGAAAAAAAAGGTGATATAAATGACCATTTTTGTAACTGTATATACAAAATAGAATAAATATATACCTACTTTCTTTTAATTCAGTAACAAGAAAAATTTGTACTAATAGTGTTTGGACAGGATAGCATTTCTGCATCCTGTACTATGAGTGACTACTACAAAGTCAGTATGCAGTGTATTAATTGTTGTAACTCTTCTACCAACCTGTTTTGAAGCTGTCTCATTGCAAATTTTTTTCTCAATAAAATTAATTTAAAAAAAAGAGAGAGAGAAGAGAACCCAGCTGGGGAGGCCCCTGGAGGGTGAAGTGACTCTCACTGCAAGCTGAGAGGAGGGCCTGCTGTGCAGGCTCTGCCCCCACTCCCGGGCCACGCTGAGTGGCTTGCAGCTTGCGACTGGACTGGGTGTTCTGCGCCTGCCATCCCAGGTCCTGGGAGGCTGTAAACAGGTGGATCGCTGCAAGTCGATGCAGTAGTGAGACCCTGAACGCTTTGTAGACTTCCCTAAAATGTAAATAAATAAATAAATATTTTTTTAAAAAGCTGAGAGGAAAAGGAACTGAAGTGAGTGCCTAGGAGCAGGTAAACAGAAAATGTACGTCTTACTCAGAGGAGCAGAGGGCAGGCAGCCAGGTCGCTGAGTATTGTGCGAGCCACACACTTCCTTCTTCTGCCTCCCTTCATGTCAACTTCTTAATCCCAGTGTCTGGGGATGTCCCATGGGCATCCGGTCCCCGTCTGGTGGCCTGCCTGCCCCGCTCTTCCTGTTCATCCCTTTCACCAGGGCCCTTGTGCGGACAGATGCTTCTGGCCTGGAGTTTCATCAGTGACAAAAACCATTTCATTTCACAGTGGCAAACTGGTCTGCAGCTGCCCACAGCATTTTGAGGTGCGCCTTGTAGTGTCACCCTTTCTGGAAGGACTGAGAGTCGGAGATGCATTGTAGTGTATATCCCGCCTAAGAAAGGTCATTGCCACAGCCAGGTTAAGTCACAGGTCAACGCTGCAGCTGAAGTGTGGTAGAAAGCATGTGGATTTCTTACTTCTAAGCAAGGAACAGTTTGTGCTCTCACGTGCTCTTCGGAGTAAATTGCTTTTACTCCCAATCCTGTGTTATGTATGAGGCTCTATAACTGGTTACAGCAAAGTGGACGGAATGGGATGTGGTTAGCTGGGTATTTTGAATTATTAATGTCATGGTACATGACGTTCTTAGTGGCCAGTAACAGCTTCCTGTTCCTGATAAATAAAGATGGAGGATTTGCTTCATTAAGTTTATATACTGCCTGGTACTTTAATTCAAATATAGCTTTGATGCGACCTCCAGCCTTCTTTTAGGCTGACTTGAAGGGGGGGGACATGGATGCGTCTGTGTATAGAGCCCTGAGTCTCTCAGCCTTGTGGAGATGGGACGCAGCATACATGGTCCCAAGCCTGGGCCCCAGGCAGGCCCGGGACGGTGCGTGGGCACATGGCTGGCCCTGCAGCCGCTGCCTGGGGGCTCGGATGCACACACTGAGTTCCGTTGCCATTCTATTCAGATGAAATACGCGCAGCAAGAGGACTGCCTATCCAGGAGCCCACCCAGTGCACAGCGAATTTCAGCATTCACCTCCCAGAGAAGAGGACATGGGGCTGGGTGGTGGCTTCTTGAGGAGGAGCTCTGCTTTCCTGTGCTTTTGGAAGTCCAGCTGAGGGGCAGTGGAAAAGTCTCCATAGTGAGGAGCTCAGCTCAGCTCAACGTTAGGATTTCGTGTACTAGAATTGCTTGAAGGTCGCAGCTTCATTATCATCATTCTGCCTGAATCCACTATCTTCCCTCTGAGATGAACCAGGAGGGAAATGTTCCTGTGCGAAGGGACCCACGTCTGCACGCGTTTTAACAATCCCTGCCCTTCTCGTCCCTCCCCTCAGCTTTCCTCCGCTCCCCTTCCCTTTTCTTCTCTGTGATGCCCTGGCTGGCCTTGTACTTGCAGCTGTGCCCCAGTGTCTGTGCCATGAGCCTGTACTGCTGCACCCACATATGATCTTTCTTCTATACATTAGTGGGCAAATTTAATGCCCTTGGTTTCAGTGAATTTACAGTAAAAGTCAAATGTTGCTGTATATTCCTATTATAGTCACTACTTACTGTTTTTACCTTTATAGTAAAAGTCTCATTTACAATTCAGGACAGCTGGGATGTTTTTTTAAAGACTGTTTAACAAGGAAATGAATTCTATAACTTGGGTTTAAGAGGAATGTTCATATTTTCTTTTTTTAGTTGTGGTAAGATACAATGCGAAATTCACCCTTGTAGCTGCTTCTAAGCGAACTCCTTGCTGTGCGCCCGTCTTCCCTGGCCCTCCCCTCCCAGGTCTTGGCTGTCTTCCCGGGCTGAGACTCCGGCTCAGAGTGCCGTGTTCGCTTTCAGAGCACCTTAGATGTGCAGCCTGGCGTAGGAGCTCTGGCCTTTGCCCGGTCGGATTGCTGTCGTGTTAGGCCAGAGATGATGTGACAAGGGTCCGAGCAGCCCACCCCAGCTTTGTGAGGGTAGAGTCTCCTTCATGCACCTGGAACCAGAACCCTGAGCACGGCTGGGAAACAGGCCCCAACTTGTCGGCAGCGGAGGTGGGCTTCGTGGTGGAGCTCCTCAGGAGCCTCAGCTCGGTGGCGCTTCTGCCAGCTTGGCTAGGAACCCATAGGACTGATGGCTCCTCCTCCACTATAGTCCTGGTTCTGGCCCTAATGGGGCTGCCATGCTCACCGCACTTTGAGTTAAGCCAGTGTAGATGAGTCTCCTCATCTATGAAGTCATGCCCGACGCATGCCCAGTGCTTGTCCTGCGGTCTGAGATTCCCACACTCAGCATATGAATTGTCTCTGCTTTTAAGGAAGACGAGGGAGACAGAAGCTTCTAGAAGCAGAATGAAGCCTAAGGAACGTGGGGAAAAAAGAACACAGGATAGGCACACGGAGAGAATCCAGCCAGAAGAGAACCAGAGACGTGTCGGGGAGGCACCAAGGCTTCCTCTTTGGAGCTGCCCCCCACCGTAAGGGTGATGTTGGAAGGGAAAGCCTTGGGGATGCTCAGGATGAAGGCCAGTCTGCCCAGCGCAGGGTCCCAGCTGTGCCTCCCTCAGCCCTTGCTGCAGCTACCTCCAAGGAAACTGGGCCTTGAGGGGTTGCATCATGCACAAGGTGGAGCCGGTGTGGCCTGGGGACGCCCGTGCTCTGCAGACCCCCAGCCTCCCTCCCTGCCCCACCTGCTTCGGGAGAGAGTGGAGGGAGCCTCACTGGGTCCTGGTGCCAGGGGGGGTAATGGCTGTAGACTGGATGTGGACGCACAGCCTTGCCCTTCCTTCCTCTTGTGTGCTCCTGTCCTTCCGGGTGGTACTCTGGCCCGGTGATTTGGGACTCACGTTGGATGTTTGAAGTTTGATTTCCCACCATAGATGACTTGAAAACTGTACCTTAGTTTAGCTGCATCTCTTGGAGTCATGGGACTTTCTGAGGGTTCGCTTTACTTGGGTGTTTGTCTTTGTGTGTGATGTGACTGGAAGTAGCTTTTACCAAGGGTCTTCTTTGTCCGCCACTGTGCTGTGGTTTGACCTCAGCCCCCCGCGGTACTCCTCCTAGGTGCTGGAGAGTTGGCGTCTGCACAGCGCTTGGGTCCTTGGGCTACTGTCCATGGCGGGCAACCTTTTCTGGCTTTTCCAACATGTTGGATAATTACAGAATGCCAAGTTCTGAGTTGTCATTAGGACAGTTTGATGCACAATTATACTCAGATAAGTTCAACCAAATTACTCTGTTTTCATTGTAACATACCTGAAGATAGTTGGTTTTATATTCTTTAGAACTGCAATGTTCCCTTGGAAGATGATTTTTTAAAAACTAAAATTAGGGAGATGGCTCAGTGGAATAAGCGCTTCTCTGGCAAGCGCAGGGACCTGAGTTCAATCCCCAGTTCTAACAAAAAAAAAAAAAAGTAGGGCTGGTCAGATAGCTTAGCAGACTAAGGGTCTGCTGAGGCAAGCACAGGGACCCAAGTGCCACGCCGGCCCCACCCCCAGGGTGGGTTGAGACAGCAACTGAGCGTGGTGGCACGTGCCTGTAACCCCAGCGCTTGGGAGGCTGAAGACAGGAGGAGCACTCTGAGTCCAGTCTGTGCAGTGAGACCCTATAGACCCTGTACTAAAAATACAAAAATAAATAAAAGTCATCGTGCCAGTCTGTTTATGTGTTGCCTCCATGGAGTGGCAGAGTTGAAGGCGTGGGCGCATGCTTGATGTCAGGAAGCGCAGAGCTGCTCTGACAGGAGGCTGCTTGGACCCCGCGCAGAGCTGTTGTTCCCCCAGCCGGCCCGCCCCCAAGAGGCAACTGAAACTTCTGAGCTGGAGGAGGCACGGTGAGCCAGAGGACATGGGTGTCTTGAAGTGGAACCTGCTTCCTGGTGCCCTGGGCGAGCCTGGGTTTCCTGACTGAGCCTCCTGGGGGTCAGCTTTCTCTTGGCATTTTTTTATCCTGTGGTTGTGTCATTGTCCTCTCATGGACACCCGGTCCAAGCTGCCTCACTCATCCCAGCAGTTCTGATGTCAGCCATCCAGTGAGGCTTACATGTCCTTGAGTCCTGCCAAGTGCACATCAAGAGACAGGTGAGGAACAAAATGACAGAAAGGCAAGATGAGTTTGCGGTGCTGAGCGCCATGCAGAGCCCATGCATCGGAGCCGCGCGGGTGTTCTGCGCAGCCTTCCTCCACGTCCCGGAGGCCTTCTTACTCCTAGCACCGCTGGACGTCACTGGGCTGTATCTTGGGAGCCTGTGCAGTGAGGCCAGCTGCGGTCGTGTCTGTGTGGAATGCGGGTGGACTTTCGTTGTCCTCCACACAGTGCCGCACTGTGGCATGGCATTTCTACTTCGAGAGGTGTCTTGTATGATTTGGAGCATAGGGTGGGCTACATCCAGTGCTGTCAGCTTTCCTGTGGGGGACTTGAGCACCCCCAGTGCCTGGAGCCAGTCTCCGTGCTGCTCCTTGCCTGGATGATGGTTTCTTCACCTTCACCCTGCTCTCTTCTACACAGGTAGGGGTAGCACAGACATCAAAAACAGTTGTGAGATGTTTCTTCGTAACTACGCCTGAGGGGTTGACTTTCACTGGCCCAAGATTGCACTGGGAGAAAATTCCATGCCAACGGTCGCCATCTTCGGACTTTTGGACTGACGCCGGGGTTTCCCATGCCTCCCGATAGGGTGGTCTCTGAGCTGCTCTTGCCCACACCTTGCTGCTGTGTGTGGTGGGTGTTGTCAGAGCAGCCCTGCATGTGCCCGACGAAACACTCTGGCCCAGCTATTGGCTGCGTCCCCGACCGACCAACACAGCTTGTCCTTGGGATCCCTGCAGGTCCCCTCCACACACACACACACACACACACACACACACACACACACACACACACACACAC
>PVKA01010905.1:15229-62906 GCA_004027165.1 Ctenomys sociabilis | reverse complement strand
AACAGAAACACTAAATCTCCTGGAAGAAAAAGTAGGTGGAAATCTTGAAGACAGCAGTAGGCAGACAGTTCATGAACAAAAATCAAACTGGATAGGAAATGCTTCAAAGAATCACTAACTGGGATGTAGTCTTACTGAAAGGTTTCTGCATGTCAAAAAACTCACCAACAGAGTGAAAAGACAACCCACAAATTTGCAAAACATCATTCTATGTAGAATATATAAAGAACTAAAAATAATTGGGGCCCCAAAATTTAAAGAACCAATCCAAACATGGGCATCTGAGATGCATACATACTTCTCAGGGAAAGAAATACCAGAGAACAATAAATACATGACAAAATGTTCCACAGCACTGCCCATTGGAGAAATGCAAATTAAAACAACATTGAGATGCCATCTCACTTAGAAAGAATGGCTGTGATAAAGAAATCAACTAATAAATGCTGGAGAGGTTGGGGTGAAAAAGGAACACTTATGCACTGCTAGTGTGGATATAGACTGACACTACCACAATATAAATCAGTGTGGAGACATCTTTGACAACTAGGACAGGAAATCCAATTCAGTCCAGCTATTCCTCTTCTGTGTATTTTCCCAAAAGAACTGAAAATATCATACCACAATGATATTTGTGCATCCGTGTTTTTATCAGCACAATTTATCATAGTCAAATCTTGTAAATATCCAAAATGCTCATCATCTGAGGAATGGATGAAAATGATGCCATATTTTTATGCAATGGAATATTACTCAGCTATAAAGAAAGATAAACTTGAAGCCTTCATAGGTAAGTGGATGCAGCTAGGGCCAAAATACTCTTAAGTGAAATAAATCAGACCTACACGTGTAAATATTGTACTGTTTCCCTTGTGTAAGAGTCCAAAAGCAGAAATCAAAGCTGAAAGGTATAATAGATACAGTAAAATGGAAAGAAACAGAACTTAAGGATTAAACAACAAAGATGAGACAAACGAGAAAAGATAGGAAAAACAGTAGGAGGAACCTGACATGCAAGAAATACACACGATAGCCGAGGTGATTTACTAAAAATTTTCAGCAGTGTTTTGAAAATAGCAGTTAATGCTTAGAATTTTCACCTTTACTAACTCTATATGGTGATATCTGTGATCTAAACAACTACATTCCAGGACTGGAATGTGTCATTCAAAACTATGCTTGCATGCCTCACATCTCGGTCTTTTAAATGTGTATCATTTCTAATGTCATACCAATTATTACTATATTCTCTTTAAAATACTTTTAAAGGTAAAAATAGAAAAAAAGAGAGACAAGAGCAAAAATATAACATTTCTTGAAAGCAAGTAATAATATGCAATCATATGTCCAGTCTTACACAATTATATCTGTTAATCTGAGCAACAGATTTGACAATAAAATAGATAATATACCAATCATTGTTTATCAGCTATTCTTTTTTAGAATATCTGTAATTCATGTATTATTTATGTTACCCTGTTTCAGTCTTTGTTTTTGATTTTTGTTCTTGCTTTTGCTTTTACTTTTCAAAATGAAATGAAATGAAATTAAAAGAAAAAAAGAACTGGGGATGCAAAAATATAATGTGGGCGTCTATGTGCTTCAGAGTCAGAGGATTCAGTCGACAGCTGAAGGCTGGGAGCTCACTGCAGATTTCAGCACAGGTCCACATCAGAATGCCAAAGGATCTGCTTTGGAAGACTGAAGAGTCTGTGCCAGAAGTTTGAAGAAACTGAAGGAAGGCATTCAAGAGAAATGGCAAAGAGGTGACTGTCTTCTCTCTTGTTTCATCCGTCCAGATTATAGGCCAATTGGTTGAGTCTATCTCCTCTGTGGTCTTTGACAGACCTTACAGAATTTTGTTCCACCAGTCAGGCGGCCTTTCTTAATTTATTCAAGTTGACATTATGATTAACTATCACAGCTGGTGGTCTTTCTTACAGGGACTAATGAAAATTAAGCAGAGGAATAACTAAGGGGCATAGGAGATGGAGAGAGCAATTTGCCAGTGGCAGTACAAGTTTTGTTTGATGTTGTTGCCTCCAACTAAAAAATTATGTTGTAACTATTTACTCCACTTTGCCATGGTGACAGTTTGAGTACATTGAGATATGAACGCTTTTTCCCCATTCTTTACTTTAAACAGATTAAAATGTGTAAAACAGAGCAAGCAGCTGAAATATGGGTGTTGCTATAGTAACTCCTATAATCCCAGCACTCGAAGTTGGAAGCAAGAGAATCACAAGTTCTAGCCCCAAACAAGCAATTTTGCAACTTAACAGAACCATTCCTCAAAGTAAAATATAAAATAAGAATGAATACAAGCCTGGTGCAAAGGCCGCAGGGTTCAGTCTTCAGTTTTATGAACAACAGCAGAAATCTAATGACAGCATATATTGATGCATTTTTAACACTATTCATAAAATGTCAAAGATAACAAAATGTAGTGTACTCACACTATAATCTTGTAAATTTTCTATTCCTGCTTTTGTTTTTTTTCACCCTTACCCTGCAACTCCTAAACTTATTTCCTAGTTCTATCAAGTTTTTCTCTTGAAATATGGCTTTTTCTCTTCAGTGACCCTACTTACTCAACCTCAAGTATTCATTTATTTCTTAAAACTTGAAGATTTAAAGACCACATTCTAAGTGGCTTGGAGCATACTCAAGTCTCCTCATGCAGTATGAGGATGAATGGATACCTAAGTCTTCTCTACAAATTGGAAAGTATGAAGGAGTTTGTCAATGATTCAAAACATTAGGTTCTTTTAAGGACCTGAGCATGGGATGTGACTTCAGTGGCAAAGACTAAAGTGTGTAGTAGTGAGTGAGGGAGAGGGGCTTTTACCCATGCTCCTTTGAAGTCACAGAGATTATTCTTTTATTTATTTATTATTTATTCAAGGACTAAGCATTTAGGACTAAGAACTGAGGACAATTTAGAAAAATAGAAAGACATGTCTGCTTAGTAGTGTGGGGAAATCACATAAATATGAATGTTCTAAGTGATCAAGATACTAGCTCTACAAAAATGATGTCCAAGAAGCATTTGAGTCTTAAAGATGCTTAAACCTACTTGCATGACTCCATAATTTGATTCTAATTTTTGTTTCATCTCAGTATTATTATTAAAGCAACATTTCAATCTCTATGCTAATTTAGGAGATTTATACTTTAGAAAATCTAAAAACTATTATTTTGACTTCACCTATGATTTTTTTCTTTTGCTCAAAGTTCAAGCAAGCTTGTCTTGACAATAACCTATGAAATCCTCTTATAAAACCCATTTTGATTGTCCTTAGCTCTCATGAGTTGACTTTAAACTAGAAGAACTCAACGATCTTTTAATCTACTTAAATTGCTTTAAATTTCTTCAATTTTTTAAAATGCTTTTCATTAATATATAATATTTATACGTATTTATGAGGAAAAATGTGAAGTTAAATGCATGCAAACAGGGTTCCTGTTCAACCCAGGTGATTTAGTACATGTAGTTTCTCAAAGTTTTACCATTTCTCTATTCTGAGTACATTCTAGTCGGTTTCTTTTGTTTTGAGTTACAAAATACCATTCTGTGCAATAGAACACTGGGTCTAATTCTCCCCATCAAATGAAACATGGTTCCCATCATTTGGCCACCTCTTCCCTCCTGCTCAGAACTGTCAATCACTGTCCTTTTTGCTTAAACCATTAGACCCTTTCTGTGCTTTGGACTGGAAACTTCTTTAAGGAATGAACCCATATCAGTTGAGCCTGTGTGAATACAATTTAAAAAGTAAGTATTTCATGAAATTCATTCTTATTCTCCAGTCTTCTAGACAGTCTAGTTAAAGAAATCTAATTACATTTTTGTATTTACTGTATGTACATTTAATTTTGTTTCACCATCAATAATCTACCATCAATTTAAGAGTTTTCTTTACATTACAGTTAAAGCTACTACTAATAAAATATGCTTAATTTAGCATTGGTGATTGTATCTGATAAAATGACTTCAGCTACCAGTCATGGAAAGTATGACTCAAACTGGCTCCAACAATCAATCACTTCTTGGCTTCTAAATAACAGTCTAAACAAAGGCACATTTCAAAGGCAAATCATTTCGGTATCATGGCTGCATTTATCATTTTGTTTTACATGGTAGTGTGAATTTCAGAGAACATTCCTCAAGTGGTTTCGGTTTTCGCTTTGGCATGTTACAGCATGCCAGAGGAAAAGAAAGTGCTTTGTTTTAGCGTTCTCAGTAAAACTCAGATTTGTTACAATTGGAGTGTTCAATCATTTGTCTTTTTGATGCTAATCATGAGAAAAGAATATGCAATTGTGTCCTAAGATCAGATATTTTATGTGCTAACTTTTATCAGTAAGGAGAAAATAGTTCTACAAGTGTTCTATGTGCCCAATACAAGGTTCTACTTCTTCTTTTTTTTTTTTCTTGGTGGAGCCAGGGATTGAACTCAGGCCCTTGTGCTTGCCAGAGAAGCACTTATTCCACTGAGCCATCTCCCTGGTCCAAAGGTTCTCCTTCTGAAACAAGGTTTTGTCTATTATCTTTCTTTCATATTCAACAGTAGTTTAATTCTACAATGTACAAAAAAACAAAAGCTACTTTGTGTTACTGTGGGATTTGCTTTCCCATACAGACCTTAACATTTAGATATGACAATCTTATTTAATCTCTCATACAAATTTTCTTAACCATTGTCCATTAGATGATTAAGAACAGCATTTAAGTTATTAAAATCAATTATTTTCCTAGTGTATTCAGAATAGTGGTGTTTCTAATCATTTGAATCAGAATATATTTAAACTGTGTTTTAAAAGTAGGGTTTTGCCTTCTTAAAAATACAAAAATAAATAAATAAATAAAATAAAAGTAAGATTTTATATTTGCTAAAATTATATTTTAAAAGTAATATTTTATAGCCACACTTCAAGTATTCTGACATTTCATTCCTGGAAAAAGCAGCAAAGGTTGAAATGATGGATATCAAATCTGATGTTCCCAGAGAAACAATGTTATAACAGGAAATTATTCCAGACTAAGAGCTTAATGCAGTTTTTATTTTGCTTTGTTTTACAATTGGCAACAAATAAGCTATTTTATCAACTCTTAAATCACATATAAAAACACACTCATAAACCACAATGATATTACATTTATGGTGTGTTTATTGAATTGGGCAACATTGATATCCAAGTACATAAATGTTTATGAATTCTAGAACACAGTTCTAGAACTGTCTTGTTTGTATTTACTTTTCAAGAAATTATATATGTAAAGAAAGCAGTAATTGCACACACGTAGTTTAAATGGACTTTTTAGAAGTGATTTTACAGTAAACTTTATGGTACCTTTAGGGATCTAAAAGAAGGTTGCTGAGCTTCATTTAAATGTTTCTTTATTGTTTACGTGTTTCTTTGGAAACTGGGTTATGAAGATCATTGTGGCCCATTCTCTCGATCATTGTTCTATTTCTTTTAGGAAAGAAAAAGTCAAGGTCTCAATATTTTACATTCTATCTTTTCCTACAATAAAGATATAACATGATTGTGAAATGCATATCTTGTTTCAAGACAGCAAAATAGACCTAAGGTGAACTATGGCCACAGCAATTGTAATGTTTCAATGATCTATTTGTAATTTTATTTTATTTTATTTTTATGGAGGTTGAGGAAGTAACTTCAGTGGATAGAAAAGCTTCTGTATGAGAGGGACAGAAGGGGAACCCAAGAGGATTGCCCCCTCTATTTGTAATTTTACCCAATGTTTAAAATTGAATGTAAGCCGGGCATGGTGGTGCATGCCTGTAATCCCAGCACTCGGGAGGCTGAGGCAGGAGGATTGTTGTGAGTTCGAGACCAGCCTGAGCTACAAAGTGAGCTTAAAGCCAGCCTGAACTGCATAGCAAGACCCTGTCTCAAAAAGACAAAAATAAAATAAAATAAAATAAAATTGAGTGTAGATATTTGGAAGCAAGGAGTTCTAAAACGCCAGGAGGTCACTGAGCTCCTCCTGTCCGACTAGTTATTCCTTGTGAAGATCTTTCACTGAGTAGCCATCTCTGTTTAGGTGTCAGACACCCAGTTCAAACCAGCTGAAGCCAAAAACAGTTTATAAAGTGGCTCTTAAAGTTAAGAATAGAGCTAACTTCAGGCAAAAGTGGTCATTGGAGGGTGATCTGAGTTCTGAATCTCTGAGCACTTCTCTCATTCTTTTGTTCTTCAAATATTCTCCCTTTTAGTGATGGCAAACTCAACAATGTTTTAAGCTTTAATTTAAGGAACTTCAGATTCTAAAGGAATTCTTTATGTGTCATACAGTATATATTAGTCATAGAAGCCAAATTACACATGGATAATGAGTCTGCAGATGGGATTATAAACTATACCAAAACAAACAAACAAAGAAACAAAAAGAAAACAAACAAAACAATAATCTTCATCCTAGAAAAGACTGTATAAATCAAACAGGTAAAGATTGTATAAATCTAAGTGCATTTAGGGGTTGGGGAGATAGCTCAATGGTCAAAGCACCTGCTTGGCAAATGCAAAGACCCAGGCTGTATCACTGGGTACCACAAATCTTGCTGTCCCTGGAATCATGGAAAGCTGTGCAGGCCAATGAAACTGGGCATGGTGGTGCATGCCTCAATTCTAGCACAAGGGAGGATGAGACTGGAGGATGAGTAGGAGTCTGAACTGGGTAGTGACACCTGTATCACATAAATAGATAAATGATTGAAAGAAAACAAGGCCTGGCCAAATAGCTTAGCAGATTAAAATATCTACAAGTAGGTGCAGAGCTTGTGGGTTCCATCCCCTGGCCTGCCGTGCTGGCCCTGACCCTAGGCACACTGATGGCTATTGAGACTGGTGGCACATGCCTGTATCTCAGCTCTTTGAAAGCTGTAAACAGGTGGATCATTGTGAGTCTGATGTAGTAGTGATACCCTGAACACCTTGTAGATCCTTCCCTAAAACACAAAAAAAAAAAAAAAAGAAAAAGAAAAAAACAAAGAAATTAAAGAAAACCAAAAATAGAATGTATACATTATTCTGTATCTGAAGTGAAATGGAGAGTTGGAGAGTTGAAACTGGCTTTCTGCCATCAAATCTATTTGGGGGGAGAGAGAGAGAGAGAGACAGAGAAAGAGATAGAGACAGAGAGACAGAGACACAGAGACAAGAGACCAAGTGTTTTCCTTGGAATTCGTGAGTATTAGTGTATGTAAATGAAATATTATTTTCTGGATATTAACTCAGGATATAGTATGCCCATCCTTAAATGAAATCTTCTATGACTTTGTAAGAGGGAGTTAAGGAGACATTTCACACATGACAGGGGGTGGACGGCCCTGTGTGTTCAGAAGCAAAGCCAGGAAGCAGGCGGCTACACACCAAGGAGTCCAAGGGGGGGGGGGAGCTGGTTCTGCAAAGTCCTTGATGTTGCTCTATGGAATCTGAGTGTGGCTCCTAGTGTTCAACTGTGACAATAAAATTCATCCACTAAACCTCCGTGCTCTGGGTACTTGATTACAGCAGCCAGAGGAACCTGCATTAAGTGCCCATTGGCTGATACTTGGTTCATTGTTGCTGTGCTTGCATGATGAATCAAAATTGGATGCCTTAAAGATTCAAAGAACCTCAATCTATTTTCTGGTGCAGTTGCTCCTGGTGGGAATTGTGTTTTTTGTTATTTATTTATTTACTTTTTATTTTTAAAAGAGTGTACAAAATTAAAACACAAATTGCAAGTGATACAGAATTTCATTTAACAAAGTAATATGAATTTTATAGTGGGCCCAGCAAAATAGCTCAGCAGACTAAAGCGCCTGCTTAGGGAAGCTTAGGCAGACTCAGGGACCACGGTTTAATCCCCAGCACCACATACCAGGGCAGTCCTGCCCCCAAGGTAGTCTGAGTTGGCCACAGAGACCTGGTGTAGTGGCATTCACCTGTAATCCTAGCACTAAGGTGTCTGAAAACTAGGAGGATCACTATGAGTCCAAGCTGTGAATTAAGACCCTGTAACAAAGTACATTTTAAAAACTGAATTTCATAGTATGTGTGGCAATACATAGTTATATCTTCCAAGCAATTATTCATGTTATCAGATATACATATGTAAAAATGGGAAGAAAGAAATGTATGCTAAATTAAGAAGAAAAGTAAAAACAATTGAAGAAAAGAAACAAAACTTGTTAAGTATTATCTGCTCCTTTCCATAGACCAGCAGAAATGCACAGTACAGTTGTCCAAAACCATCCTGCTTACATACATAGATAAATCTCATTCCCACTCCCTCTCCTGTCCTTCTTCTCAATTCAGTAACTCTTTCTTTTTCAAGAAGTTCATTTCCTTTCTCCAGTATGTCTTGCAACCTTCAAATTCCATTTTTCTCTTTCAGATTCTCACACTAAGGAGACAATAGGTTTTTAAAATTAAGTAGAAAGTTCCCTGTTAAGGCTGCATGTGCTTAATTATGCATTTCGTCTTGTTCTTTGGCTTCATTGCATGGTAGCACACGACCCCACATCCTTTCAGGGAGGAAGTGAAGGTGAAACAAAACACCATGGATATTTTCATCAAAATAAATGGACTCTGTGCTGGTCTGTCTTTCTGGTTGTTTCATTTAGTGAATATTAGGTTACTGATTTGTGCCTATGTCACATAGCTGCACACTACACAGGAAACTAGGATTGCAGTGGAGGCTGAAACACTATTTCTTACCTTTTATCGGTATTCCTCTATACATGAGAGTGTACTTTCTATCAATAGGCAACAGAACTTATTGGTTATACAGGAGCTAGGTACAAAAAAACTATGTGGACTAATTAATAGTCACAGTCCCCTTTATTTCAAATACATGCATAGTTTTTAGGACAAAGTAACTCAAGTGATCAAAGAACAGTATGGTGGACATCACTATATTCTAAACAGAATACATTCATGATAAATCTGTCAGTTTAGTTTCATGAAAGTTTTAAGATATGATAAGTATATTAAAACTTAGCTAATAGTTCCTAGCTACTTCTCTAATTTTATAGAGAAATATTCAGCTGAAATTGTTATATTTCTATCTGATATATGTTTTGGTCACTTGGTTAGTCTTCCACAAATGTGTTAACATTTTCTATGGTTCCAAATCTAAAATAGGTATCATATATATTTATTACAATGTTTTATAACTTCAGAATATTTTAAAAGCTTATTCATTTTTCAAATGGCAGTAGTTACATTAATTTAAATTATTTTAATTATTCAACTGTGTTGAATATATGTATTCAAATCATTTAGTTATAATTTTCCATAAAGAGGAATAATTATTTACTTCCACCATTTTACTATTATACATTTACATAGAAATGCTTAAAGATATTCTTTGTGCAATGTTCCCTTGTGAATTCACACATAGAAATTATAAAATAATAATATATATGTGAATTTACAACCTTCTTGAATATTGTCAGATTAAATCTAAATGTCTTTTATTTTATTGTTCTACTACTAGCAAAGCAACAATTTTACTTTCCCATAGCTTTGTCAACACTTCGCATTTGAAACTTACTTACTGTATCTGATCCTATGATTGTGCTTATGCAATATCATTTTCATCTTCATTTCCTGATTGTGAAGTTAATCATACTGTAAATTTAATTTTTTGTCCTACAAATTATCTTTACTATATTGCTCATTAAATTATTTTTTGATTGATTCAAAGATGTTCCTTCTTCACTTAAAAGATTTATAGGAATTTCACATTCTCTAAATATTTATTTTCTCTTAATTACATGTGTTACAGTTTTTACTAGGCTTGTCCTTGCTTGATTAAGAGCAAGTTTTTGTTGCCTTATTAATGTAAAATTTTAAATGTTGGTGATGTTAAAATTGATTCCATTATTTGATGTCATAAAATATTTTCTACTAATTATAATAATATTTCACATTTGTGTGTTCATCCATTTAGAATTCATCACAGTGGTATGTTAGAATTCAATTTTAAGTTTACTATTTTTATATAGATCAGTAGATTTATTACTTCTAGTTGGTGTTCATTGGTTCTTTCATTACATTGCCTTAATATATATATATATATATATATATATATATATATATATATAAAGAGATAGGTACATCTATATGTCTTTCCATATATGCTAACTTTCAAAATTCATGAAGTATCAGATGTGGTATTGATTCTAATTCACTCACTTTCTCATGCAATGTAGGGAACATGACATCTTTATGACCTTGAGTCTGCTAACACATGAATATTTTAATGCTTTTATTTGTTATCTTATTTATGCCCTTCAACATATTTTTATAACTTTGAAAAACATTTTTGGGGACCAGGGAGATGGCTCAGTGGAATAAGCACTTCCTTGGCAAGTGCAAGGGCCTGAGTTCAATCCCCAGTTCCACCAAAAAAAAAAGAAAAACATTTTTGTAACTTTAAAAAAGAATTGAAACCTTTTAGTAGGAATCATACTCAGGATCTTGTGCTTACAAATCTTTAATTTTTACATCATACCTTGAACTCAGGCTCATGCCCTTGCTCAGCAGGTACAGTGCTGATGAATTATAGCCGAAGTCCTAAAATTTGCAACTGCTTCATATGCAGCTGGATTTTTTGGTCATGTGAATGTTCATAAATCTTATTATTTCTGGATGTTATTCTTAGATACATTAATATTGATAAAATGATTTTTATTGGATTTTCAATTTATTAGGAATAATAATAGTCTTTTACCTACTTCACTGTCATTTTCTTATGCTTTCCTTGTAAATGACTAGGATCTCCAGGAAGGTGGGAATAGATAAAAACGATATATGCTTTCTTGTTTTGATACTGTTTTAAAAAATAATGCTTCCAGAAATCAGTCACTTTTTTTCTTCTATGCTTTCCCATTGGTTATCATTGCTAGGTTGAATGATTTTATTCTAGTAAATCTCTAGGAATTTTTACCAGAAATGAATGTTACGTTTTTTTTCTCATCATTTATTCATTTATGCTCTTCTCCTTTAATTTGATACATAATGTTAATGCAACATCTAATATTTAATTTAGTAGACAAATCCAGAAATTTAGAAAAATACATCAAATTTTTAAATGCTTGGGGATCAAGACCATTCTCTGTCTCTGCCTTTGTTTCTCTCTCTCTCCATTCACAATTTGCATATTATTGTACCACGAAGTGTCAGGGTGGCCAACCAACATGTATTTTGCAGTGCTTTGCTTAATTTTAGCACCACATCCTGACAAATCTTTCTCTCAAACTCAGTGTTGGGTGTGGTAGATTATTGGAAATTTATGGATATCGTACTATAATGAAAAACTAGAGACCAAAAAAAAAAAATCAATGCTTTGCATTAAATATGAAGCATGCATGTACCATTCGCTTTTCAGAATCCATCCTGTCTTTCACTGGTTTTTTCCCCTCCCAGGGATGTTGGAAGAAATGGTTTGAAATTCCTGGTATCAGCACATGCATCCCAGCCACGCTTCTCAGAAGAGGAAATGCAAATGTCAAACAAATGTATGAAAACAAAGATATCACTGGTCATTCAAGAGTTACAATTAAAACAATGTTGAGATTCCTCCTCACTCCAGAGAAAAGGACTATTACCAAGAAATCAACCAATAATTATTGCATACAGTGCTGTGGGATATAAAGAATGCTTCTCCCCTGTTTGTGTGTATGTAGATTGGCTCAACCACTGTGGAAATCAGGGTGGAGATTCCTCAGAAATCTAGACTAGAGGTCCTGTTTGACCAAGCTATTCCCCTTTGGGTATCTTCCATAAAAATTAAAACATCATACGTATTGATATATGCATACCCATGTTTATAGAAGGACAGTTTTAATACCTAAACCTTGGAAGCAACCCAAATTCCCATCAACTAAGGAATGGATAAAAACGGTCTGGTTTTTAAGAGTATAATAGAGAGTACTACTCAGCCATAAAAAGATAACCTGGAGACTTTTCTAGCTAAATGGATGCACAATAAGACCATAATCTTAAACAAAATAATTAGACATGTGTGTACATATCATATTGTTTCCTGTGTTACAAGATACAAGTGCATAACAAAGAACTGGAGTGTGTACAATGTATTGTGAGATAGAAATAAATTGCTACAAAAAAAGGGGAAATAGGGAGGTTAGAGGTGGAAAGAATTTGAGGGAAAAGAATAAAATGACCAATGGGGATAAAAAGGAAACAAACCTTCATAAGTAAAGAAGAGAAGAAGGTTTTCAGGGAGGGGAGTAGATTGGGATAAAAAGAGGAATCAGGGATATCGTGTAGAGGTATAAATTCTCTTCGATCAGTGTGGTCATCATGTAAAGGTAAATGGGATCAATAAATTGAATAAGAATACAAAAGGATTACCCAATGTTCTATCACTTGACTGAGCCAAGTTTCTTTTTCTGTATTTTAAGGAAGGATCAACAGGCTGTTCAGGGTGTCACTACTAGATTGAATTTATAGTGATCCACCTGTTTACAGCCTCCCAAGAGCTGGGATTATAGAGGAGTGCCACCACCCCCAGTCTCTCAGATGCATTTTACTGGAAATGTTGACAATTTTACTTTGATTTCAGTGATGACATTTAATTTCTCTTCTACAAATTCTAGTAATTTTTTTTACTTTTAAGCCATTTTCTCTTGAGGAAGAATTTTAAGCTGTAAGGATACTCAATATGAATCACTTAAAAATTATGGCTATTTTAGAGATGGATACAGTATCTGTTGAATTAATTGATTCAAAAACCTGATTACAAAAGCTTGTTTATCAAAACAAACCTGTACTTACAAGCTCTGTGGGCACATTGGGGGTACCTTGAGAAGTGATGGTGAAAAAATAAAAATGTGCATTGCAGGTAAGGAAATATAAGTATTCCATGTTTCGTTGCATTTGCTCAGAAACCTGTGCTCTGGGGATATGAAAAAATAACAGAAATTCCAAATTAATCTCATCGTTGATTGTGTTCAGTGTTATCTCTAAATAAGAATACAAATTTGATGTCCTAAAAGCTGGAGGCAGCTCAGGAAAGTAGCACTGTCAGTGATACTAAATCAGCAAGAGTATACTACTCTACTGTGTTGTAGGACAGAAAGCTGCATGTCAATACTATCTGTTAGTTGACATTTTTATGCAATTATTCTTAATGTTGAAGGCAGCAGAGTTAGATAGAAATATTCTAGGCAGTCAGACAGGGCCAGGCCCTCAAGGAGACAAGATGGCAGAGAAGGTGAGTTTGCAACTTGGAAGGGACAGACACTCCCTATGGGTCACACCTCAAGAACAGACAAAAAGAGGAAACACAACTACATACTTCCCTAGGGATGGGCATCAAGGATTGATATTCTAAATAGGTATCAATCACCTTGAAAGAGCCCTATTGAGTCACTAGCCCAACCCCCAAAAGGAAGAGACCCTGTCCCATTTCCATGCCCCCTTGCTACGTGACTCGTTTCCCTATTTGTTCCTGAACTTACTCAGTTTTACCTGAGCAATGGTGCTTGTAATCCCATTGGTTGGCCATAGTTTTGCCCCACCTCTTGTCCACCTTATCAAGTTCCCATGTCTTTACCATCTAAGACCTACCTCACCACATGGTTTTCCTCTATAAAAGTTCCTGGAAGAGACAGCTTCAGGGGGACCATCCACTTGGGACCCCCACCTGTCCCTCTCTCAGACAGGGACTTTCTTTCCCTCAATAAATCTATTCTGCTTATAACCTCCGTTTGTTCCTAAAATTCATTTTCTTCGGTTTTAGAGAACACGAACTCGTACAGGTCAGGTCCAGAGATCATTTTTCCCTGTCATTTGGAGGTTCCCTATATCGCTTGGAGGTCACCCACCCACGATCAGTTTTTCTCCCTGTATCAGTATGTGTTTTCCTTTTTAAAAATATTATATTTATGAATCACTAAAAATCTTATGCAATTTATTTATTTATTTTTTTTAATTTTGAGAAACAAATAGCAGTGAGACAGCTTCTAAACCGATTATTAGGACAGTTTCAACAATTAATGAATTGAATATTGTTCTCTTTTTAGTGGTAATCCATGGTACAAGATGTAGACATGATATCCTGTCCAAACACTATCAGTACAAATCTTTCTTCTCATTGAATTAAGAGAAAGTAGCTTTATATCCTAACTTGTATATACAGATACAAAATGGTCCTTCACTTGTATCCTCTTTTTTGTTTAGTTTTGTCAGAGATGGGTGTTCCATTGCCATTTAAATATTGAAAGTGTCTGAATTCAGCAAAATAATCCAATATAGTCCAGTACTCCATAATAGTAGTGGGTTATCCATAGGACTGGCAATGTCAGAAATTATTCACTTCAGCCTGCCAATAAAGGGTTAAAAAATAAAAAAATTGCTACATATGTTCAAACAGGAATGAAACCCCTACATTTTTTATGTGCTATTGTATTAAAGTATTTCAAAGAAGTATAGCTCGTTGTCAAAGTATCCTTTTGATCACTGTGTACAGTGACTTGCTTACTAAGTCTTGTCTTAAAACCTGTCTGACTGGGGTCAGCCACATGGCTCAGCAGACTCAAGCACCTTCTTAGGCAGAGTGCAGTGGCTAGGGTTCGATCCCTAGCATTCCATGAGCCCCATCCCGGGGACTCAGTGAGACAGCAACTGAGACAAGGTGTGCTCGTGCACACTGGTAATCCTAGTGCTTGGGAGACTGAATGCAGGAAAATCACTATGAGTCATATCTATGCAGTAGACCCTGTAGACCCTGTAGCAGATACATAAAAAAGAAAAAAAAACCTGAGTAATGTTATTACATAACCTCTCTTTATTATATGCCTATATTATTTTACATCCTTTCACATGAAAAGTTTGCCACTTTTTGAGTAATCACAGTGCATATCACAAAATAAAATTTTAAATTTGATTTTAAAAGATTCTGTCAGCTGATCAAATTGTTTTGTATCGTACATCTCATATAGATATGTGGTAGCAGTCTATTTAAATTCAGAGCACTATAATAACAAATGATGATAAGTCTATTTTTATATTTTTCCTTGTCATTTGTATTTTTTTGCCTTTTACTAAATGTTATTTGTTTATTGATTTTCTTAATATTGACTTTGAAGAGTTTCTTGGAAACACTGAATAACGATCCTTTATTAGATATTTTTCCTGAAAGTATCTTATTTTTGAATTTTAGCTTTTTTTTCTCATTCTCTTCACATTTTAAGCAGCAAAAGACTTTAATTTTAATGTTTCCTAACATACTAGAAATGTCTGACCTAGATCTTGCCTTTGGAATTACATTATGTATTTAAAAATCAGCAAGTCTAAGTTCTCTACATTTTCTCCTGTTTTAGCATTCATTGCTTCTGTAGCTCTGCAGTTATATTTAGGTATAACATTAATTTTGAGTTAATTCTCCATAGAGTTGTAAGTCAAATATTATACTTTTGCATGAAGATGTTTAGTTTTTCCAATACCATTTATTTCAACTATGTTGGCTTGGTTGTATAATTACCTTCATGGTCTCATCTTTCTCAAAGATTGGTTAATTTTCTTTCTTTCTTTCTTTCTTTCTTTCTTTCTTTCTTTCTTTCTTTCTTTCTTTCTTTCTTTCTTTCTTTCAATTTTCTTTCTTTCAACTTTCTTTCATATTTGATACAGGGTCTTACTCTGCAGCTCACGTTTGTAGTAATCTTCCTGTTTTCAGCCTTCCTAGTGCTAGTTGATTTTATTTTTACGGTTCTAATTTTCAGTTCTCCACTTTTTTGTCAGTGTCTTAAATTTTTTCCGCCTTTTTCATCAACATTACACTGTTTGGACTACCCTAGACTTATAAAATAATCTCAGAGTTTGGCAATGTTGTTTTGTGACTTTGTTCTTCTTCAGTACTATAGATAAGCTTTTATCTTTCAGTATTTTATCTTTCTATACTAATTTTACAGTCAGTTTACTGAATAATTTCTTGGGATTTCAAAATAGATTATATTGAATTTGTAATTCATTTCAGGAAGAACTGACAACTTGATGTTGAGTCTTCCTGTGTACATGAATGTGGGATATTTCTGTACCGAGGAGGTCATTTTTGATATCTTTCATTTGTTATGTAGACTTGAATATATGCTTTAAGTTCTTTAGATAGCCATTTCACTTTTGAGGATACCTATATAAATAATATTGTGTTTTTAATTTCAAATTCTGTCTGCTTATTACTGAGACATAGGAAATGATTTACTCTGAATATTAAACTTTTTGATTTTTCAAATTGTTTTTCTGATTCTGGGTTTTCATTTGCCATTTTTGAAATTATTTTAAGTTTACAAATATCAAATTCAAACATTCTTATCCCATATGATGTGTTTTTAAATTTTGTTACAATTTTACACAGTTATCTTCGAAAAAAGAGCCAATCCATCCACTAAAAAAAGATAGTTTATTTAATAAATGTTGCTGGAAAAACCTGCTTATCCACTTGGAGAACTAAAACTTGGGGACAGCAAGATGAGTTAGCAGACTAGAACACCTGCTTAGGCAAGCTTCAGCAAGCATAGGGGCTATGGTTCAATACTTGCTACCACACACTGCGTCTGTTCTAGGGTGGGCTGAGCTGGTCAGAGTCAGGGAATAGTGATGCATGCCTCTAATCCAAGCACTGGAGAGACTGAAAGCAGGAGGATCACCATGAGTCTGAGTTGCTTAATGAAACCCTGCAGCAACCAACCACATTAAAAAATAATAAATAAACAAAATAAAATAAATGAAACTAGACCAGGTTCTCTCACTATGCAATAAACTATAAATCAATATTGATGAAAGATCTAAATACTAAAATGTAAATGCTAAGTCTTTGGAAGATATATATATATATATATATATATATATATATATATATATATATATATATTTCAGATATGTATATTTTAAATATGAACTAATTTATCTAATATATATTACAAAGTAAGGGGGGCGAAGAGATGGCTTAGTGGAATAAACACTTCCCTGGCAAGCTGAAGGGCCTGAGTTCAATCCCTGGTTCTGCCAAAAAAAATTAATTAATTAATTAATACAAAGTAAAAGACAGTCCCTAGGAAAAAAGAAAAGTAAAAGTTTTTTTTTTTTTTTTTTGTCTTTTTGGGACAGGGTCTCACTATGCAGTTCAGGCTGGCCTTAAGCTCACTTTGTAGCTCAGGCTGGTCTCGAACTCACAACAGTCCTCCTGCCTCAGCCTCCCGAGTGCTGGGATTACAGGCATGCACCACCACACCTGGCTCAAAAGTATTATAATGTACTGTGGAAATATATTTAAATGTGTACCTTAGTACAGTTTTCTTACATGTTTTATCCTTTTAGTCTGGTTTTTATTCTGTGCATGTGATAATTAACTATCAGGTCTTATAAATAAATGAATGTCATATGGGAAAAGAAGGGGTTGGAAAAGGTGTAGACATAAATTGAAATGTGCTATGTAATGTATCAGTCCACTACAGTGAATGTATTGATTATATACTACATATGAATACTTATAGGTGTACAATAGCAAAAAAAAAAGAGATGGTCCTTGTTAAAAAAGATAAAATTTGAGATACACTAGATTGACAATGAAATTATCATTTAAAATATAAATACATTTAACTTGATATTATGTGGCTTTTGAATTGTGTTCAATTTACTGTCAATAAATTAATACTGTAATAATTATCTCATATGAACAAAGAGAAAGGAGAAAGCCAGCAGTGGAGCAAGCCTGTGGTACACACCAGATCTATTTCTTCTACTAGGAAAGAAGTATTCTTTCCCCAGGAGACCTCTGTCCACAGTGCTTTGATCAAGCCTAGTACCTTGTGGCTGCATGTTCTGCGATGGAAACCAGAGCGGTGCGTGTATGGCTAGGGACATTGTTGTCCTGAACTAAATTGTTGTTGTTCTGCTGGAGAAGGATAATTGAGCAATAGATATTGGAGAGATGATTCAAGCCAGGGAGATGGCTCAGTGGAATAAGCGCTTCCCTGGCAAGTGCAAGGGCCTGAGTTCAATTCCCGGCTCCGCCAAATAAAAGACTATTGAAGTGTTGCTCAACAGGATACTCCTCATTAAATTCATTCCTGTTTAGAGTCAGAATAACTTCCAAATATTTGCATTACTATAAGTAAGAAAAATGCTTTCAAAGAGAATTAAAAAATAAACCAAACATAAGAAAAAATATGTAATTAAAAAAAAAACAAGATGATAGGGATTCAATAATGGCTCTTACATTGCACATTGTTGTCTTCAGAGTAGTTGCTAAGATTACCAGATATAAGTGTTCAAAATTGGTGAAAATATAAATTTTAAACATTGGCTGGGCATGGTCCTGCCTGGCTGTAATCCCTGCACTCAGTAGGCTGAGGCAGGAGCGTCATGTGACCCCGAGGTCAGCCTGGAAATGAGTTCCAGGCCAGCCTGAACTGACTGTGTAGCTCCATAGTGAGACCCTGTCTGAAAAAGAAAAGAAAATTGAACATTAACTGCTCATTTCAGCAGAAAAAGAAAAAAATAGTAGTACAGTCATTCTATATATATAAATATATGATTTTCCCCTTTCTTCTTTCTTTCCTTTTCTCCTTTCCCTCATCCTAATTGCTTTTTCCTTAGTAAAAGGCAAAGAAACTGCTCAAAAGGAAAAAGATTTTAAATGCAGCAAGCATGATTTTAAACATAATTAAGCAGGAACAGTCTTAGAATTAATAAATTTATGCTTCAGCATTGTGAAATTTGTGTATGACAGAAAAAAAGAAATATTCATGAAACTGTTCTTAGGTTTGGCTCACAGAGTGGTACTTTTGCCTATTGAAATCTTGGTACTGCAACCTGCAAGGTCATTTTGCCTAGTGGAGACTGAAAACTGACTCCTACCTAGGCAATCAGTGCAAGCACACATGAACCAGAAATCTGTTTGTGTCACAAACTCAGAAGCCTCCTGACAACTGAGTATCATTCCCAAAAATGACTCAGATGGGAGACATCAGATGATTCCAATCTGAGAAGCTCCAGTCAGAGGCTTTGCATTGGAAAAGAATGGAGAATCAGTGACCACCTTCTGAAACATGGATTTGTTTTTCTCCCCTCCAACTGAATCCTTCCCACCCCTGGACTCCAGCAGGTCTGTATGTTGGGGCAGAGAGTTCAGAGCATGATTTGTAAGTAACAAATTATTCATCAGCCAGACCCACTAACTTTATTTGTTGTTGGAATCATAATAGATCTCTTTAAGTGAATGGCAGGCAGCAGTATGTATGCAGTCAGCTTTCTTCTCTCTATTTCCCTATTTCCCGAGGAGCACAGGGCTTTCAATCTCGCAGATAGTGACACTGAGAATGACTTGTGAGCACAAAAGATGCTGGAAGAAATCGGGGCTTCCTTGCGGGAGTAGTCAGGGGATTGTTCTCAGTGCTGGAAAAAGACTAAAAAGTTGCTTGCATCTTACATATGTGAAACTGGTTAAAGGTAGAAGCTTACATAACAAGGAACAGCAAGACTCTATTAGAGACAGCACTATTAAGGGTCACGGCAAGTTCCAGTAGCTCCAGATAAAGATGGAGCATGCCATGTGGCAGCTACTTAGGAAGCTAACCATATTTATTTCCAAAGTAGACCTGTTTATGGGTCCCTTTTCAGTAGTAGCATCTCCCATTAAGGAAGAGTCCTTGGAAGATTGTTTACACCTGCAAATGAGAAATTAAGATCTCAACCAGTTGCCATGTAATAAAAACAGAAGAACAGCAGAGATTTACCTTACATGTATAACCATGGGTCTAGAGAACTTTTCATACCATTGATCTCAGGGGTTTATTTATCATTCTCATTTATAGTAGTATTACAATACTGGATTTTGTAGTTTTCCTGGAATGTAAATGGATTCAGAAATGCAAAAGGCAAAAAGAAGTGGAACTATATTATGCAGCCTTCCTGTGTGTGTCTGAGACACAATACCCACACTTACTATTTATTTATTTATTTTAAAAATTTTTATGTATTTGGTACATGGTCTCACTATGCAGTGTTCCTCTGCAGCACTGGGATTATAGGCGTGCATCACCATGACTGGACTCGGTCGCCAGCTCTGAGAGCTAGAAGGTAGGGCCAGTATGGCATGTGGTCCCTGAGATAAAACGCTAGTCCCTGCTCTTACGTAAGCAGGTACTTAGTCAGTAGAGCTATCTCACCAGCCCTAACACCCACAATTTAAAATATGAGAGGCTTAATTTTGTTAGTGGTTTCAGGGGCTGCAATCCATGGGCAGCTGATTCTAAGGGGAATAAGAAAAGGGTATGGGGAGGCAAACACTCTTAGTTCATGGCAGCTAGAAGAGAGAACAAGGGAACAGTGCCAGAGAAGAAGGGGTGAGTGGCTGGATACGGTGCTCAAGGCCCAGCCTCCATCACCCATACAGACACGGCCAGAAGTGTGCGTTAGGTATTGCCAAGATGGACCTCCTCAAGCCAATCAAGTTGACACTATTAGCTTAACCACCACAGCAACTAGCATTCTCAGAAGCATTATGCAAATGCTTGGCACCATTCATGAACAAGAGTAAGCAAGCTTTTTCTATAGTGGACCAGGTAGTGAACACTTAGGCTTTGTAGATCAAACAGTATCTGTTGTAACTACTCAGAAGTAGTTCTGATCAAAAGCAGCCATCACCCTTTATATCTAAATGAAGAAGTGGGGCTAATTCAAGGAGAAACTTCATGGACACAGAAATGCATATGTCATGTGATTCCTGCAGACCACAAAATATTACTATTTTGATTTTTTTCAACCATTTTAAAATACGAAACCATTTTCAGCTTTCTGGGTTTCTAAAAAACAGATGGCAGGCCAGAACTGGCCCATACGTTGTAGTTTCCCGACCTTGTTCTAGAAGCATAAATTATCTTAATATATCTGTGGATGAATTTACCAAAATAGATATAATTCTTAATTATATATATATGGATAAACTAAGACTCAGAAAGATATGCTATCCTGTTTGGGACATACAGTGGTAGAACTAGCATTTCACATCAAGGGACATCTGAGAAGTTTCCTGTTGTTGATACAAAACATTTTTCATTAATTGGCTAGGTTTAGCAGAGCACGGTGCTGAGATGGGTTGTAAGGTCTGTGTTGGCTGAGGAGGAAGAAGTACCCTGATGAACTAGCCATGCTTTCTGTGCATAGGGAAGCTACCTGCCCTACATGGGGAGGGGTTGTACTTCTGTGCTTACTTCCATATCTTAGAGAAACAAAAATAGGATGAACATAGTCTCTGGTGTGGGGAATTTTGGAATGATTAGTTTTTGAAGCTTGTACACTCTAAACAACTTCAGCACTAGGGAGAGTTTTACAAATGAATTGATTGATATCATAGGATCAAAAGCCTGTCATACTGATTGTGTTATGACACAATAGTGCCTTATCTGGCCTTCAATATGTCTTCTACTTCTACTTTTCTGGAACCATTGCAATGTTACTGCAAGAAATCTCTCTCTCTCTCTCTCTCTCTCTCTCTCTCTCTCTCTCTCTGTCCTCTATCTACTTATGATAGATAGATTACATTGCATCTGTTATTATATTTCTATCCATGTCATTTTTTTTTCCTTTTTTAATGTATTTAGTACAGGGTCTCAGTACAAAGATGGGATGAACTTGTAGTGATTCTTCCCATTTATCAGTCTCCCAAACTCTGGGATTACAGGCATACTGTCACACCCAGTCTCAATCACTGTCTCAGCACCCTGGGGCTGGGGCCAGAACGTCAGATCAGTAATCAAACTCAGGTGTCTGCATCTGCCTAAGCAGGCACTTTAATCCACTGAGCTATCTGGCCAACCCTCTTATTTTACTTTTAAATAATGCATTATTAAACATGTTTATGGGCTATGATGTGATGTCATTCTGTCTGTGTTTCTCCCTCATTCATGCTGCTATAAATGACAAGATTTCATTCATTTTAGTGCTAAATAAGAATTTTATCCTTAGCACTACATTTTCTTTATCTATTCATCCATTGATGGACCTTAATTTGATTTCATATCTGGCTATTATGAATGTGCTATGAAAAATGTAAGTGTGCAGGCTTCTCTTTCACATACTGATGCCATTACCTTGAGATATATGTCCTGCAGTGGAATAAACACCAAATCAATTGTTATAAGTTGGGTAGGAAAAATCTGTGAGGCTGTTTCAAAGTATGCTCAAAACATAAGTCTCCTCATCAGTTCTCTAGTGCTCCAGACTGTGCTGTATGAGGAAATTCTGTGTCACCCTCCGAGACTGAAAGTAGAAGACAAGGTACGAGGATGTGAAGGTGAAAAAAAAGGTGTATTTTTGTTTGCACGTCCAATCTTTTTATACTAAGCTTACATAATTGTTAATTTTGTGTTCTTAGTCAATTTTGGCATATGACATAACTTGAATTCCTTTATATGCTGAGCTTTTCCATATTACAACTCATGTGATCTCACTGAGCTCAGTGAATAAAACAAATTAATCTCACTACATTGAGGTCAACAGATGCATCATCTTAATTAGATCTGAATGGTCCCTTTGCTATGTAATGTAATATGTTCACAGCTAAAACACGAGACTGACACTGTGTAGACTGCAACTCTGCATCTGTTTATGAAGAATTTTGAAAGAACATTGATTTATGGATAACATAGTAAAACTTCCAGTTTCATACAAAAAAATCGTGCCTTGAAAATGCACATGTGGCCTACCAGAGAAGCAGTAAAGCTCCGTAATTCTAGCCTGATTACTATGTGACTTGATTTAGATCATGCAGTCCCACAGGGAATCTCCATCTGACCTTTAACTAAGAATAATGGGGGCTGGGGAGATAGCTTCATGGTCTCAGCCCTGCCTGGCAAGCACAAGGACCTGGGTTCAATCCCTGGTCGCTCATGCTGTACTGGCCACAAAAACAGGAGTGGCGGTATACACCTGTAATCCCAGTGCTGGGGAGGCTGACCCAGGAGCATCATTATGAGTTTGATCTGCTTAATGAGACCCTGTTCCAAATAAATAAATAAATAAATAAATAAATAAATAAATAAATAAATAGAATAATGGATTTTTACCATACCTACCTCACTGGATTGCGGTGATTAGCATAAATAAATAGTGGTAAACATAGTGTTTCAAGAATTTAGTGTCAGTAATTGTCATCACCAAGCATTATCATTGCATTTAGTTAAAACAGATGGAAAGAAACAAAAAGGTCAACATTATGAAGAATGCCTATTTTACCCTGATGAACTATCTCATGAAAAGTCCAGATGAGAGGTATAAATGTAAAAAGAAAAAAGTCAGATGAGGAACATATTTTTTTCATCCCTTATTATGCCAAGACAGAATTCAGTGCCTAATTTTGAAATCTCGTCTGTCACATTGTTCTTGTAAAGTGACAGAATGCAATGTGACATATTGATCAAACCCAGTGTGACAGAGGACCTGGTTTGTGATTTGTGTGTGGGCATAGATAATTAGGAAAATACTAGAAAAAGGCAGTTTTTGAAAGGTTTAATCAAGACTTATGATAGATAGGTAAGGATGAGCATACATTTTTAATAAAATCATAAATACAGGATATTGGGTGTTATTCTCCTAACCCTTACTTTTCTTAATCATCTATTTGGCATATAACCATTATATATTACTAAGATAGCAAAACTCACGCCCATAACATACCCTTGTAAGAGGCAAATATGGTGGTAAGATGTAATTAAATTTTGTTCTGACCCTTTTTGGCCTCTGTGCTGAAGCAATTTGTGAATTATTTAGGAAGAAAAGGAAAAGGATATTTGCCCCAAGAGTGAAATGCTGGGTGCAAAGTAGAATTCAGTTCATTGACTCTGTCTCTTAGAATACACCCATTGTCCCAGCTTGAAATGAAAATTGAAATGGAAATTTCCATTCATCCTTATGCATTAATAAGATCCTTCCTATCACTGCACGCTTCATATGTTCCAAACCAGACAACGGCAGATCTAAACCTTTACAAATCATGTTGAGAACTTTGCTAATAAGATGGCAAATCCATGGTTGAAGCAATAAAAGAAAGTTAGCCCGTTGTAAGAAATATGTCATGAGCATTTGGGCTTATCAGACTAAAGCAAATTAAGGGTAGTGTCACTATTCATCTTGGCCATTTTTGTTGATTTGTATTCCTTTATGTAACCTTAAAAATGAGCACTATTTTTTTTTCCACGAGAACAGTGATCAAACAAATTGCTTCTTTGTCACTTTGTTTGCATTTAAAGTAATTTTTCACCTTGTAATTACACTGCTAAATGTCTCAAAAATAAAAATTCCAGTGTTATCATTATCCTTCGAAAGAAGTCCCAAATATGCCTACAATCCCTATTCTTCAAAGATTCTAGATGTGTTACTTTTATACATTTCTCATTTATTTTCTATTTTAGTACGTGTTTGCAGTAGTACTAATGATTGTATTCATTGCAGGGTGATGGTACATGCACATACTATATCTTATTTCTTTATTTTCATGCCCTGTTGCATCTCCCCCTCCAGTATTGGCATGAGAGTGACATCCAAAGGGTCAAAATGAAAGTGATTTAATAAAGAAATTCAAGACTAATTTAAAAAATGAAATTGCAGCTGAGCTGTCATAGCCTAAGAGAGTGGAAGGGCCACTCTCAAACAAAACATTTTATTTTATTTCCAGATCTTTGATTGGCCTGCCCACACGCATTTGCGCTGTCACCCTGAGGGCCCTTCCTGCAGTGCTGAAGTGGCGGCAGCCCTTGACTGAGGAGTGTTTGCAGCAATTTTGCTATTTGTTGTATATTTCTTTGCTGACATGTTTAACTAAAAATTTATACAAAAACCTTTACAATTTTGTGAATCAACTTGTGCTAGAATTTTATCTTGGCATATTTGGTATACTGAAAGAAAAGTAAATATGAACACAAACAACAGCAGATTTTTTTATGTATTTGGTACAGGTTCTCACTACGCAGCTTGGACTTACAGTTATCCTCCTGCTTTCAGCCTCCCCAATGCTGGAATTACAGCCATGTGCCACCATGCCCAGTCTCCAACAACAGATTGCTTGGGGACAAGGAAGATAAAGTTATTTTCACAGTATCATTAATATATTTCTATTAGAGAAAGTGGAAACAAAGACCAAATACCAAGGAACATTAGAAATAAGCCTGGCTCGAACTAAAAAACTTTTGAAAGTTTTGAAAATGAAATAATTTCTTTGATAGTGAGTCATTTTACTATTCCCACTGTAATTTCCAGTGACAAAGAGCAAAACATCTCAAGATTGAGACTTGAAATTTCAGCATTTAATTGTTTATTGCTATAATTATTAAACATTTAAAATTGCATTTTTTGAAGTATTACCAGTTTGAACAACTTTCACGTCAAAAGCTAGAGGTTGGCTCCAGGTGTGGCTGGCAGTACTCATGGGGGAGTCAACTTAATCTTTTAATTATTGCTTCTTAAGTATGTGAAAAACATATTTACCCTTTGACTTCTTTACTCCATAACAGCGGAAGCAAAATTGATTTGTTAGGTCTCTTGCAGCAAAAAAGTGGTTTACATGCCATATACAAAAGGCTGAGGGATTTTTTTTTTTTTTTTTTTTTTTTTTTGGATTGGATTGGCTGATATAATTGGAAGATGCAGAAAGAAGCTGGGAACCAGGAGTGACGTGTGTCTACTTCTCATGACATCATCCCTCCACAGGCCTTTCCTAGTGGTGGCCATGTCACAGCCTGATTTCTCTCACAGTAGAATAATTTGACTGTGAAGATTTAAACTTGACATTTATCCATCATCTTGTAAAGAATTAGACACAGACCGGCTTGTTTCTCAGAACTCATCAGAGCATGCAGTTGTCTCAAGAGAGTCAGATGTCCTTTCTTAAATCAATACAAAGTATGCAGTTGACAATGACAAAACATCAAGAATGAAGCAAAGTTTAGCAAATTTTTCAGCCCAGAAGTTGAGAAATAGTACACTGATTAGCCTAGCGATGAGCTTTTTGTAGGAGTTGGATTAATTAGCTTAAAAACCTTTTGGGATCAAATTGTGCTTTAAACAGATTTTTAAAATATAGACAAGAACAAAAGTGATAACTGGGGAGGGGGAAGTTGGAGGTGTAAGATGTGTAATCACCTCTACCCACTAAAATAATTTTGCACATACATCTGTGATACCCTTAAAAATAGCTGCTCCACCAATCCACCTACTCTAAGCCCAATGCTAAGCTCTTTGACAATTTGTTTTCTTATCATGTAGCAACTGTGTTTAGATTAAACATCATTATCCATATTTAGTAACTGAGAAAAGTAAATTTGATAATATTTAAGAAGCCATTCAGTCTGGTAAGACAGCACCTGCCTATCATCCCAGCCCTTTGGAAGGCTGAGGCAAAAAGATTTCAAATTTGAGCCCAGTTTTTGCAGTATGGGGAGTTTTTGTTTGTTTTGTTTATTTGTTTTTGTATTTAGTGCAGGGACTACAGGGTTTCACTCTACAGAGCAGACTCATAGTAATCTCTGCTTTTCAGCTTCCCAAGTGCTGGGATTACGGGTGCCAGCCATCATGCCCAGTCTCAATCTCTGTTTCAGTATGCCCTGCAGGCCACATGGGGAGCCAGGAACGAACCCTATTCCTGTATCCGCCTAAGAGATTTAGTCTGCCGAGCTAATCTGGGGAGTCCTAGTCTCAAAATCAAAGTAAAACTGTGCTGCGGACATAGCTCATAGTAAAAACAAAGACTAAAACTCTTCCTAGAGCATTGGTAGGAAATGAGAAAGATGTAAAGTTTATGTTCATAACCACTATATTATTATTATTATTATTATTAGTAGTAGTAGTAGTAGTAGTAGTAGTAGTAGTATTTGCTCCATGTTTTGGGTTAGTGGTCAGTTTTTAACTACTGTGAAGAAGCTGATTGCAGAAAAGAAGGAATATTTTTAGCTCCGCTCACTTTTCAGCCTCAGTGCTAAAAATAAAGCCTGACTGATACAAACTAAGATTTGCATATTATTATAGTCTCTCTTCTGGTCTAGAAAGTGACATTTATTGTTTAACCTAGGCCAGTCCTGGAATTGCTTGCTTTGTAAGGGAGCCTCGATAGAATTTTCCAGAAGAAAAGAAAAATAAATACACCATCCACTACAACCAGTGGGTACAATTCTGTGAGTTGGTGTGGACAAGCTTAGAGTCTCCTAGGTTTAGTGTCTCATGCCTCTTTGTGCTGGCTGGCCAATTTAATTATGATTTTCTCTGCATCTCTTTCTCAGTTTGTAGAATAATAGGAGTCATAGTATTCATCTCATTATCTTAGTATGATTTAGATCATACAAAAATATTAACACACGAGTCAGTTATGCCATCTATGAAAGCACACTTTGAGTATAAAATATTATTGTTAACTTCCTCTTCCCTTAATAATCAACATTAAGTCAAAGTGATATATATTATATTATATATGCATATGTATATATATATATATGCATATATTCTAAAGATGCTGTTCTTATGATTCATTTAAGTGAAAGATGATACTTAATATCATCCAATGAATAATTTGTATCAATTGGATAAACGTAGCCAAGAAGAATATTTGGGCTTGTCTTAAATCATTTACTTCCTAGAGACTATTCTCATCGGAGGTCATTTAAAATTCTATTTAATGAGAACTTTGCCAGCAGCAACACAAAGACCTTAAAGGATGTCTTTGGTATCCAAACAGAATATTTTAATCCAATTTAGAAGACCCAGGTAGCTGAAACAATTTGCTTAATTTTTCAATTTCTAGAATGGTATAATGTAAGAATTCTCTAAACTAGGTTTTGATTCCGAAGATTCGGGAGTTTATTTCCCCTTTGTAGTACTGATTATAATTTCACTTCGGAGAAACCTGTTTTTAACTACTCTTTGTCCACTGAAATGTTAATGTTTGCCTCTTGCCCTGGTGCTATTTTTTCTCATCAAATGAAACAATGTAAGTTGATGTGGACAAGCTTTAGTATTTTTCAAAGTATTTGGTAATTACATCTTGGTTCAAATGTGGGTTCTGAACATGGATATATAGTCTCATATGTTACTGAAAGATATACAAAAGCAGGCATTTTTTTCTTCACTTTTCCATACTTTTTATCTGCTTCAATGTATCGTAACAGTATAACAGAAATACTGAATATTAAATTACATATTTAGTAGACATGGAAGTACAGGCCCATGACAGGTTGAAGGAATAACTGTATTCATAACTAGCTTCTTGATGTACAACTATCTAATGCTAAATAGCATACTTCCCAGATATCTTGATCCACATTGCGTTAAGACATTGATAATCAGGAAAGTGTGTGTGGCTTGTGGTGGATCTGCCAAGGGCAGTGTAGGAAATTGGGCTTTTTTTTCCCATACTAAATCTTGAAGAACCTGCAAATTGTAAAAAAAATCTGTAGTTGAGCAGACTCTCAAACAAAGGAAGGCAGATTCACAAGGAGGGAATCAGGCAGATATAGAATCTGACTTCTCCCTCTTTCTTTACTTTGATAACCTGAGGGCTCTCTCCATTTATGGCACAGGTCAGCCCAGTGGGACACAAAGGATGGCGAGCAAATTTGGAGGAGCAAAAACGTTATTCATCACACTTTTTTCTATACAGTTTCAGAGCCACTGAGGTCATAAATGTGTCTGTGCCTGCTGGATTATACATTGAAATGAATAAAAGTATGCATTATTGTGACACCATTTGAAAACTTTATACAAGTAATTTATTGAATCTCAGGGCTGTTCTTTCATTTCAGAAATGTTGGTAGGCTGGACAGATAGCTCAGCAGACTAAAACAGCTGCTTGGGCAGAGTGCAGCAGCTGGAGTTCCATCCCCAGCATGCTGTGCCTGCCCTGGCTCTGGGGCGCACTGAGACAGGGATTGAGATTGGGCATGGTGGTGTGCGCCTGTAAGCCCAGCATTTGGGAGACTAAAAACAGGAGAATCACTATAAGCCTGTTCTACATAGTGAGCTCTGTAGACCCTGTACACTCTGTACTAAATACATAAAAAAAAAAAAAAAGTAAGAAGTGTCAGTATGGATCTCACTACCACAGGAAGTTCCCTTACATTTTTTACTAGAAAAGGAGGTTTCAAAATAACTTAACTATTTTTAATTACTGTGTGGAGTAGCCTTATAGTTAATTAAAGTATCTTCCAAACAACCTTTGTGCTGTATATTTCTTCAGCAGTTTGGCTTCAAGTCTTGCTTACCTGCTTTAACAACTTTTCAATTCTGCTAAGAGGAAAAAGAAAAAAATATCCTCTAAAACTCAGGTAAAGAAAGAAACAAAATGAAATGATTCTGAATTTTACATTTACAGTAAACTGAAGTCTGTTAATCCAAACCCATCTCATATTTATATAGCGTGAGAATCAGGTTCACACAGACACGGGAGCCAGCAGACAGGCGTGAGCATCGTTGCTCTGCCTTGTGTGGAAGGCCCTTCCCAGCCCATTACGGAGCTTTCGGCACTGAAGTGCACTCATTTTAATGAGGTAAATTCTTCTTGTTTCTATAGTCATGAGGCACTGAGTACTATTTTTTAGCACTTTTATTTCCTAAACATGCATTGTATTGAATTATAATGAGTAATATGCAATCTTTGTGATTCCCAAACCTGATGTAGATTAATAGTTTAGCGAGCATTTGTTTAGCATGGTTTCTAATGCTTAATCTTCACATTAAAGTCGCTGTCTCACAGAGGTGAGCATGCAGATCTTGCTTGCAGGGTTAAATAATAAAGATTTATATCATCATTTATCCAACATTCACCCACCCCTTTGTTTATGTATTTACTAAGCATTTATTCAACTCTCATTGAATTAGTTGAGGACATAACAATGACTAGGATACAGTGTCTGATTTCAGTTTCTTACTCATAGTAAAGGGTACAGAAAAAACTTTGGTTCCACCCCTGTGATATGTTTGTTCAGGACCTTAAACATTGGCCATGACTGAAATGTTTGGTGTTTGCCTGTTGCATCCTAAGTCTTTCAAATTTACAATGTCAATATTTGCTCACTTTCGGGAGATAGATATCATCTTTATTGTCATCCTGTGGACAATACAATAGAATCCCAATGAATTATATAATTATTTTAAGGTAGATTCAGTTATGTTCTGATGAACTCAAGGCTTGAAAATATGCTGTTTGACAAAAAAAATCCAAGTTCCATATTGCCTCCATACTACTAAAATTCTAAGTATGCTATTTGGGCTTTTTCACAAACTTTATCAATATATGTAGTTATTTTTTTTGTATGTTCCAATTACCTTTTTCTAAATTGCCTACTCCTTAGAAACAAAAATCTATTTTTATATATTTAGCACTCATCACAAGATCCAGCTCAGTGATTGGTAATAGTTGTTTTACAAATTAATTTAGGAGCAAATGATCCCTGATCTTTATAAAACTATACGCAAAGAAAATGTGTGAATAACATTGAATGTAAGGAATTACAGCAAAATCCAAATGAAGATGTGAGAGAAAAATGTAAATTTTCATAGTAATGCAGAAAAATCTCCATATTTAAAGAATAATCCAATTCTATTGTTAAATTAAATAGGATGTCTAATTTAACTAGCACAGACTTTTCTTTCTTTTACCTCCTCCAGAAAGCCATTCAATTTTTAAAATATTCAAAATTACTAAACGAAACAATTTTAATCATCTATCTGTAAGTTGGTAGCACTATAGGAAATTGACAGCCTGGCATCAGAGTTAAACACCCTTTTAATTCTTTTTTGCTCCTAATTTGTATCATTAGCGTATCTTAATCTGTCAAAGTAATCAGAGTCATCAGTGGGGGAGAAAAGGTGACTTGTACCTACAAGTATCATGTATTTATTAAAGTGATTATTTAAACTGTTTACTGAAAGATAGTTTATTTGTAATGTGCAGATGCTGACCATGTTTATGTTAGCCTCTTTCCAGCCCGCGAAAGCCCTGACTACAACTAAGAAAGCGAGAGCTAGCCCCAGGAAGTGTTGACTCAGCCCTCCATAGTGCATATTTCATGAACTACGAGGCCATGCCTTTGTAAGGCGTACTCATGTGCATAAGATCAAAGCATCCAGGGGAACATTTATTTCATTGTTCCCCTAATTATAATAACATGAAACATTGTGGCCACATTACCTAATGTGAAAAATCAAGTTTTGCTCTGAGCACGCACACATGGTGCCCATTAATGGTTGTCATGAAATATCTGTCCTTCCCCTTAATAAGAGCCTCCTTCAACCTCTTACCCATGGTTACCCTCTGGGCTGGGGGATAGGCTGTCTCTCCAGCAATAGGTGAAGAATTATAAACACCCACCTGGCTCCCCCTCTTCTGCATTTCATGCCATGTGTGCAGCATCCTGACAAATCGGATACTTTTCACTTGTTTGGTCAGTGGCCAGCATTAGAATTTTAGAAGCAGTTCATAGAATCTAACATTCACTTTCTGAGTTTTTGTTAAATTCCTTTTCTTCTTGCCCTTGTCCACTCCCTGATCCCCAGCAAAAGAAAAGAAGTATACATATGCATATATATTCATGAAGTGCATGTATGAAAATATACAGTCCTGTGCATAGATGAGAAATCTAAACTTACCAATTTAGAATTCCCATGGAGGAAGAGCACAGTTTAATAGAATGCAGTGTTTTATTTTTAGTCTTGAGAAAGTATTCATTAAGGGTAAAACAGGAAAGGGGATCAAAGCACATGAAAGAGAAATGATATTCTTTGTACTTCCCTTGTTGTCTTGACTGAAATTTAGTTCTCTTCACCTTTTGCCCCACTGGATTCACTGACCTCCAAATTTCTTCTCCCTATTGTGCTAAACTCAGAAATGTGTCTAGAAACCAAAGAATCAGACTGCCCGTGACTTATGTATGTTTGCAATAGGGAATTAATATACCTAAATTTGCTCAGAGACTTTAGAATCATCTTTTACCCCTCAAGGAAAAGGATTTGTTCTTTTTCCTTTCCCACCCTGCTTTTTGTTGTTAGTTTTGAAGCTGCCTGAAGCTGGCAGTATTAAAACACTGGGTGGCAGTCCTTCTCCCTACCAGCCACCAACACCAGAGTGGATGTCACCACGAGCCTTAGCCATGTGGCATCAGATTATTTCCCTGCCTTTGCTGGCTGCTCTGCAGCCCTAAATTCTGCTGAAATCCAGCAGCTGGTGGAAACGGCCCTGCAGAGGAGCCGAAATAACGTGTTTTCCTAAAAGCGTGTTTGTGTAAGCAAAACCTGGATGCTGCCCTGATCAGCCAAAATACTGGGAGTCAAATGTACCCTGTGCGGTGCTCCAATCAATGGGATTAAATCGCAAAGCTGCCCACGTTGCTGTCAGGGCCCTGAGCTCTGATTTTCTAGGAGGTGCCCTTTGTGATCTCAAACGTTTTATTCTTTCACATCCAGTTCCACGCACTGTTACCATTTATGTGAGTTTCCTGTAATCAAAGCATCTGTAAACAAGCATCTGGAGTCTCTTGTCGCCGCGCCCTGGTTATCTCCTTGCTGCTCTCCACGCAGCCCTCCCTGTTCAAGACACACGCATCTGTGTCGCGGAGCTCAGCGTGCACCGCACGGAGCGCCTGTGGCAACTCGGCAGCTCCCCAGGACCTGGCTCGTGAGTCAGCTCCTTTCTAAACTCCTGATCACTACCGAGTGGAAAATAAAGATTGTTTCAATTAATTTCGATGATTAAAGCAGTGACATTGCAAGACAAGCAGCATGTAATTAAATACGTGATGTATGACAGTATAAATAATGTAAGCCAAACACATTTCCATGTGATAAATACCATATATTCAATTAAGATAGCTGCATCCGTTTGAAGATGTTAATTTCATAGCCAAAAAACTGTGTTGTGGACTTTTGTACCTAAATGGAAAATATCTGTATCTACACTTCATCTCTTCTCATTGTTGATGCTATATCACTGATACTCAAAACTAAAAGAAATACATAAATTAAAAATTTTAAAAAAGGCGAAGAGTGTTTTCTTAGCCAAATGTATGTACAATAGAGTTCCAGGACCCTTAAAATATTCACTTATCCTTAGCAGCTCACAATGAATTATTTAAAGTTTATGATAAGTGATATAAAATTAAATAAAACAACCGACTTAGTAAGTTAGGGTATAGAGTCCAAAATCATGGCTAGCAGAAAAGAAGTTTAAGAATTTGTTATTCAGTTCAGTTTTCAAAGCAGTAACACTTCGTAGTTCTTTCTTTTAACAAACACTTCCTGAGAATCTTCTATGTGCTAGGTTTTATTCTCAGCTATAACAAAGCAGCTGAAGGTTTAAGATGACCATTTTTATATCTAATTTAGGTCCTGTGTTCCTTAGTATTTTATGACAGTCAGTGGAAGCACTTAACATTTTGTTTAATAATTGCTCAAACAATTATTAAAGCCCTAGATAGGAATACTACATGACTGCCTTCAAGTAATCAGCTAATTTTAGAAATGAATAATTACTAATAAAAATATATCTGTCTGAAATGTAAAATAAATTATAATGTACTTCATTTTAACCTCACTTGTTGAGAGCCATTAAATATTTCACTTCCTCCTCTGCCTAGAGTTTAAGTTCAATATTTATGATAATATATACAAAACCTCTAACATTTTACTTTTACCAGAAATTCAATATTGAAGTTTTTTATACAAAAAGTGGACAATCTTGCCCATGTGACTCATGCATTGTTTTGTGACTTTAATGACTTTATCAAGACAGCCTAATGGCTCATTATTGTTTTTAACAGGCCACCTTAAAATAACCTTTCGGCAAATTTTCTGACATATTTTATCTAAGCCTCCATTTATTTCATTTATATTGACCCTGGTCCTTTTTAAATAGCTGGTTTTTGAAAAACATTGGAGCAAGCACAGGATTTCAGCAAAGGCTTTTGGATTCTTCCAGTAATTCTGCATTGATGCTGCTCTGTTTTATGGGCAATCTGCTCTTCTTTTTGGAATCTGTCAAGATTAGAAAAATGCACATTAATCATTTACTATAGGAACACACAGTGCTCCAAATGTCCCCTGTTTCCAGATGACAATTGGGCTCTTGTCAAGAATTATCCATATCCTTACAAGTGAAGAGCTGGCAATGCAGTTAACACCTCCTCCTCCAGAAGAAGTTTGCAGACACCACGCGATAGAACTCCAGAGGTTCGTGGTGAATACAAGGCTAGCATGTAAAAGTATTTTTTATTGTCCTAAAATTTTCTTCCATACTTAAGTTAAGCAACGGGGCAGATCTAGAATAGCAAGACAGCTTTCCAAAAGCCCTTAGATCAGGATCAATGCCGTCTACAAAAGACTCATTAAAGTGAGTTTTAGTATTGAAGAAAGCCAGGCAAATGATAGCTCTGAACAGGACAAGGAAACCAGCCATGGTGATGCCTAGCTGTGATTGCAGCAGTGGGGAGGCTGAAGCAGGATTAACACAAGTTCGAGACCTCCCTGGGCTGCATAGTGAGTTTGAGAGTAACCTGAATTACACAGTGGGACTGTGCCTCAAACAGATAACAGCAAACAAAGAAAAAACAAAAAACAAACAAAAAAAAAAAAAACAAGCGAACAAACAAACACCAGGACAAGTGATGTTGTGGAAATCCAGGGAAGACATTAAGACAATGGTTTCCCCTCAAAGGTATAAAGATGCTTGATGAGTTTTTGACATTGTGTGAAGTTATTGTCCTCTGGAATTCATTACACAGAAAAATATTGGAATAATTTTCACCAAATAGATGTCTTAACATTGCTGTTACCTTAGAGATCTTAACGTCCACTCTAGGACCCTAGCCACACTTGTAGCTTTTGATCAGCACCATGCTATAACCAACTGAACTAATGGGCCATACTTTCAGATTTTTAATCCAGCTTTCTTTCTGTAGGAGGTAAGACTGTTGACCAGAAACAGATTTTTTTTCATATTGCTTTTAAAAGGAAAAATTATACTTTCAGTTTTAAAAGCTATTTAAAAGGCAATTATTAATTTTCTAAATTATACAATATTTCACTTTTTCTTAGCAAACCAGAACAATACCCCCTGACGCATGTTATTCCTTACTTAATCTTTAACCATTTTCTGTCTTTTAAAATTTATACCTTTTTATTATTTAAATAATAATGACTGACATCATTCTTAAAATTACTAGGCTGTTTACAGTATAATAATATTGATGTTTGGATATGTTTCACTTCAAGAGGGAAAGCAAAACGAAAAATAAAAACATCTATCAATCTACCTGTTATATTTATTCCACTTTTTAATTTTATAATTCAACATAAAGTGCTTCAAGCTGGAAAGTAACAATTTAACACACAGTAAAAGAAAGATTACAATGCTACTTGATGATTGAATGTAAAAATAAGATATTAAATGAAATGTATAGAACATACAAAAAAGTTGCAATACTAATTAAAATTATAAAGTATGCATGTAGGCAATTTTTGAGAGTTAAAATAAGAAAACATGAAGAATAATAGAAAATATCAAGCAGATCAGTAGAATACTTTATTTTTTTAGTTTTTATTTTTTCTGTTTTTGGACATGGTCTGCAGGATCTCACTACATAGATGGGACTCACAGGGATTCTCCTGTTTTTCAACCTCCCAAGTTCTGGCATTACAGGTGCAGGCCACCATGCCCAGTCTCAATCTCTGTTTTAGTGTTCCCTGGGGTCAGGGCTGGCACGGCAAGCCTGGGGATCAAAATTTCCAGCGCCTGCACTCTGCCTAAACTGCCACTTTAGTCTGTCAAGCTGTCAGGCCTGCTCTATATCAGTAGAATACTTTAAATGTTACATCCATTGTATATGTGAAAGGCTAGAACAAAAAATTGTTCATAAATTAACATCTGAATGAATGCATGGATGAACAAATAAATATATAAATGGATAGATTAAGGAAATGTGGATAGATTTTACAATCAGATCCAGGACTTAAATGAAATACATCTGAGAAGAAGAACCAAAGTATAAGGTGTTAATGCTGATATCTGACATGTGAGCCCAAGGTGAATGTAAAGGAGGCACATCTCTGGGATTTTATAATTTTTCTGTATAGTAGCACTACATGACTTTTGTATGAGATTCCATTGTCTTGTTGGTTTTGGATCAGTCTTCAAGTCTAAACTTCTGTCATCTAGCTTGTTATATATCTATGTATCTATCTACTTGCCTATATATGCATGTGTGTATGAATGTATGTTGTATCCATCCACTCATCCATCCACCCATCCATCCACCTATCCATCCATCTATCCACCCATCCATCCACCCATCTACCTATCCATCCATCCACCCATCCATCTGTACATCCATCCATCCTGTCCAGTTAAATACCCTTTTAATTCTAAGTATAACTTTTTCTTTCTTGCTCCAGCAGTCCTATTTATTTGCCTCTTTTACAATTACTGACATCAAGTATTATACTTGTCAAAATCCACTAGGAACCCATCCTTAAACTTTCAGGTTATACATGGTGTCTTCTCATACCTTCCATATATTTTGATCATAAGAGGATCCTGGCCTGTCCATGTGGATTGGAATTGCCTGAAGTATACTTCCTGAGCTTTAGGCTCCTTGGTATTGAATTGTGACCCTTCGTCACCAATTCACAAGTCGCATAGATACTCGCTGTGGAAAGCCTAGCGACACTAAGTCCTCTCCTTCAGGCCTACTATTTATATGGTGGTTGTCTAGCTGCAGTGAGTAGTTCACAAAGGTGACTATGGCTGAATATGTTTATTTCTGTGCTCTTACGAAGTTTAAATACATCTTGTCATCTCTCTGAACACAAATTCATCACGTTGGAAGTTTGAAACAAGTTTTAAATATCACCTTAGGAAACATAGGTAACATGGGCTCTTTCTCAGAATACATACAGATTTCTTTTTCCAAATGTCTGCAACTCTTCTAAAATAACACAAACTTTCTGTTAATGCACTGTGTAACACACACTAACAGTCTGAGTAAGTACACAGCAGTTTTATTGGTCAGTTACTCATTTTGCTGGTCCAGCAACAAGAACTGAGAAGAGGTAGGAACAAAGCTGATGAAGGAGACTGTTTCATCAGTGAAGGTAGAAAAATAACTTCCTTTTAAAAAATATGATTCCTTGAAGTGATTTAGTCATTGGCAAAATGGATGTGTCAGTTTGATAATCAGCTAAAAATGCTTTCTAGAACAAAATGAGGTGTGGTTAAGGAGATGGCTATGGAGGATTTTTTTTTCTTGTATGTGTAAGTCTGACATTCAGGAAAGGCTAAACCAATATAAACATCCCTGAAAGAAGTAGGACATTCTGTTGATTTTCCTGCTAATTCCATAATAGCTGTTTCCATCCAAAGCAGAAAGCTATGACATTTGAAATTTAGTTTCTAAAACTAGAAGACAATATCATATTATAATCACCGTTAAAGCAGTCCAGCAAATAAAATGCAAAGCCTTGTTACTCGTTTGAGATAGTTACAAGGCTAAAATGAGCTGAATAACAGCATTAGGGAACAAAGCAAGCGCTGCTGGTATTACGTGTGAGTATAGAAAATAAAAAAAGAAAAAAACAACAACAAACTTTTACAAATCAGTTTAGAAACTAATTAAAAACTAAATGAAAATAACGGCATGTCCTGACCTCCACAACGGATCATGTGCAGCTGCTGGGCCTTCAGAGAGTGGACTATAACTGAACAACGCGACTTTCTTAGTCATTGTTGGCATCACATTTCACAAAACAACCTAAAAATAGTAGCAACGTGTAAATCTCACCGCGCAAGGCACTCACGGCTGAGGCACTAATTTTGCATCGTGTCCTCACGCCAAAAAAGAACGAAAAAGAAAGAAAGAAAAAAAAATCAATAGACTTGTCACTGAGTCATCCTCCTTCTTCACTCCGCGCCTCCTGACAGATGCGGCACCTGCTGCTGTTTCTGGTTCTTCGCTCTCGCTTGCCTCAGGAGTGCTGCTATTTACTAGCGACTGCAGGAATTGAGCAGGATCTGACTCAGTGTCACAGAGGCCAGTACATCATGCACCCTGCAGGGCTGGAGAAGCTGCCAAGGAAATGTTCTTAATTCGCAACAGACAGATTATGAAGCTGAAGCAGGAGCTGGAGGACAGAAGCTGTGTAGGAGGAGAGTGAAGGATAGAGGAGTAGACGGAGGAAGAAAGTAGCAGATGTAATTTTCTTTCTTTCTTTTTTTTTTTCTTTCCAGCTCATGCTTCTGAGGTTTTGACAAAGCACTATCAGAATGCTTTAGTCATCTCTTTAAGACAGTATTAAAAGGTCCACATCAGAAGATGAAGTGAAGAAATTCCATAGTGGGTACTGCAAAAAGAAAGGTGTATTTTTCCAGACTTTTTTTTTTCTATTCCTTTTCATACTTTTTTTTTCCTCCCTTTCCATTTCTGCTCCTCTTTCTCTTTTTCTCAGCCTCTCTACCTACTTCCCCCTTCAGTCTCCCCCTTTCTTCAAAACCCATGGTTCCTGAAACAATTTGAGGTACATGTTTTTAAAAGAAAAAGGTTTCCTTACTGTATGCATACACATTCATAATGTAACATTTTAATGGCAATTTTAAGCCTTTCTCTTGAGATTTTATTTTGCTAGAACTTTATTTTTTCATTTTTACACAATTGAAATTATTTAAATTTTCAATAATTGAAGCAGATATCTACTCATAACTGTTCATGTCTTAATACTTGATTTTTTAAAAACCTTATCTTAAAGTAAAGAGACATAAAAATGCTAACTATGAGATCTGTTTTAGAATAATTAACTCATGTATAGGCAAAATGAGCACAGCTGTAACCTTCTGTGACAAAGGCAAAGAACGACAGGCTTACTGTATTTTTCTAAGACTTATGACAACATAGCTCTTGTAAAATATCAGGAAAACCTGTAAAGACTCTCTAGAATTGTTTTGTGTTTCTTGGATCTGGATTACATGAATGTAAATTAGGAAATAATATGATACATAAAATATTTAGTAAATTATCTTGGTTTGAAAAGAAATCAGTTAAACTAGTGCTATTTTCAAAGACTGCTCAGTCTGTGATAAATCAAAGATGTGAAAATGACTTTATATGTTAGAAAATTGGCCTTTAATGAAAAAAAATTGTTAGATGACTCTAAGAGCTATTAAGTGACTGCTCTCTGATCCCTGACTTAGGATGTCATTCTCAAACCAGTGCCTGGCTGCCCTGCACACTGTGGGAACCGCAGGCTTCCGGGACTCTTCTTTACAAAAAGACAATCGGTTCAGAGGAGGAAACACACGGTGAGGCAGTTAAATCTTTCATGTTATCATCAGCCTTATTGTTTTGCAAATCAGTAGCATAAAGTGGAACACGTGCATGAATCCTCTTACAGGTTTCTGAATGCCAGGGATTTCAAATCTGTGAATCCTGGTGATTAGCAGTAAATGAATAAGCTGCATGACAAATCATTACCTTTACCAGCTAAGTGGCTAGTTTAAATTAAAGATTACTGGCTACAGTTGGAATGCATCAAGATTCATCCATCCGGAGTGATAAGCCTTTCCATTATTTGTATGTCGGTCCATCATGACCACAGTCAGCCACACTGCATCACTGGTTCACTTAAATAGTTGAAAACAGCACTTTTTAAAGGATCCTTTTTATAGGAGAGATCTATGAAATAATCCACTTCTGCTCTAACATGCTAACCCTCTGCCTGCAAGAAATGCCTCTCAGGAGTCTCTCATTTCTGAAGTGATGAAGTCCCAAAGCCGAGAGCCTCAATAGTGGGATAAACAAGCGATTTATATGTGGTTTAGCTAGCTGTTCTTTTTTCCTCCTTTACCATTTGCTTTTGCAAATGTAATTATTCATTTTCTTCAGTAGGTGACTAAGTTGATCATATTTCATTTATAAGTATTTAATATTCATTTTCTTGTGATGATTTTTCAGTTCTATTTTCCACAAATGTCAGATCTTGAGTTGTTTATTTGAATCTTGAGTTACTGCTCTACTAGTGGGAAGCTCTAATTATAGAGTGCAGTGAACTAGGCAGCAGAGAACTTGCATTCCAAATGCTGCCACTGATCTCGAGGCACGAGAAGAGCGCTAGTAACTTTTTACAAAATGCATTGCTTGGGTTTTAGAGTTTGCCTACAGACCACTGTGTTCCCTTGGCGTTACAGCAAGGGTTACAGCAAGCTCTAGAGTGAAAATTGCTTCTCTTTGCTTTTGGCTCTCTATTCAGAACAAGCCTCCTCCTAGGTGAAGCGGAGAACTGACCTGGAGTTTACTGCGGTGTAGGCGCTCAAACAACGCAACGGTAGTGCAGAAAACTGGGCTGGCGCTGACCCACGCCTTCAGTTACTCAAGTGCGCAGGTCAGCTGCGCGCCAGTCCCAAACACATCTATTTGTTTTGCATAACTAAGCATTGCTAGTTACATGAGCAGGCAGGGAAAGAAATCATTACTCCCTCCCACTCCCCATCTGCTATGGAACACACAGGTTTTCCTCCACAAGTTTAGAACAACCTCTTGTCCTTCGGGCAGTCTTGAACTGCTTTGTAATCACACTGTGAACCTTCCTTCTACTTCTCAGCCCACAGACCTATTTTCAGGCTGCATTCTGAAAATAACCTTTACCATAGTGCTGCTAGAACACAAACTACCTTGTAAATAAATTAATTAATTAATAAACAGACTACAGTGTGAGACTAATTCCGGTGAACTGACTGGCTGAGGAGCTCCTTCTTAGAAGGAGGGATTGCCCGTCTTAAACTATATCTGTAAGTCAGAAGCCCTTCACTTTATTTTCAAAGGCAGACCACACAAAGTATGCCTTACCAAGGTAGAGATTAGTTTTTCTAATTAGTTTTTGATACATCCAATGTTTTCACTAAACAATTACTGATTTTTGCCCATGAGAATAAAATGCAATTTCAATAACAATTGTTAAGAGATTGCCCTATCATGAACTCTGATCAGAAAATACACATGAAGGACAAAAACGAATTAGGAGCTTAAGACATGGCTAAAAAAGAACACTAAGAAATACCTGGTTCACTAAAAGGCTGAATTAAAACTCTAATGGTCTCCCTCTCTCTTTTCCTTATAGATAGCAGTTTGCACATTGTGTGACACAGAAGAGTCAGCTGCTTACACAACTACAAATCTAGGGATGGAGAGATAGTTCTGAGGTTTTAAGCACCTACCTGGCAAGCACAAGAACCTGGGTTCTATCCCTGGTACCACATCACTGGTACCACATTCTGTGCTAGTCCTGAAACCCTAGGCATATCAGGTCAACCACCAAAACCTGGAATGGTGGCTCAAACCTATAATCCCAACACAGGGAAGGCTGAAACAGGAGGATCCCTAAGAGGTTCAGCTATGTAGCAAGACCATGTACCAAATAAATAAATAAAATATTGAAATGTAAAAAATAAAGAACTCCTAATCCAAAGGCCAAGTTCTATTTAGGTAGTTTGCAGAATATCTCTGGAATTAGTTTAAGATATTTATGCATATTACAATGGACTCAACTTTTATTGAACTATCAGTCTTGCTATTAAAAATATGCATTTGTTAATTATATTCAAGTTAAGCAAAACAAATATAATAAATATTGTTTTAATGGGGTTTAGAATATCTTTTTATCTAATACAAAAATAATAATAAGAATATATAAAAATACTACTTGTTGAATTAAAATATGGGTGCATAACTCATTTTGATAATGCAAGTCAATGAATGGTATTAAAATTTCTACTTTTAAACTCAGCAGAAAAGTATAAAAATGAGGTATAAAAAGTAAAACCATTTTAATATGATAAACTGTGAAAGGCTCAAGTCAACAACTTCTGACATTGCCAGTCCTGTGGATAACCCACTACTATTATGGACTACTGAACTATATTGTGTTAGTTCATTAAATTCATGCACCGACAGTATTTGAATGGCAATGGAATACCCATCTCTGATAAAAGTAAGAAAAAAAAGAGATATAAACAAAGGACCATTTTGTAGTGAATATATATATATACACACACACACACAAAATAGGATAGACATACAACTACTTTATCTTAATTCAGTGAAAAGAAAGCTTGAACTAATAGTGTTTAGATACGATATCTTGTCTACAGCTTGTATTATGAATAACTACTACGAAGACAACAATATGCAATGTATTAATTGTTGTAACTGTCCTACTAACCTGTTTTGAAACTGTCTCACTGCTACTTCTTTAATAAAATTAATATAAAATCAATATAAAAATAAAAAATAAATGTAATTAAGAAACTTTTAGATAGATAAATACATGATAAGATTTATACATGATATACTTTTCAATTTTACTTTTTGTCATGAAACCTTAGGTTAATCTCCAGTCATAAAAAAGAATGACTTTTCTGAGACTGAATGCATGGTGTCACATATTGTTTTCTCTGGAGAAAATGTCTTGGAAAAAGCACATTGACATATTATCTTACCAAAATTCTAGCTTATTTAAGTACCTAAACAAGGGAAACTTCCTGGTGCAGTTTGGGAACTTTGGCAGACTCTGGGAAGCCAGTGGGACTCTGGTAAGCTCTGATGTCCCTTGGCCCCCGGTGTACAGGCCTGGAGCTCCTGCTGATGCCACTCCAAACTTTTAAGAGCTTAGGTGTACTCTGAGTGGCCTGCACTACACAGGAGTGATGTGATCTCTAGGCCAGTGTGCACAGCCATCCTGGAGCTGTTTAAGAACTTTGGCAGACAGGATGGCCTGTGGGACTCTGGGTGATTACTTCAAAAATGCCAAAATGCAGGAGCAAAAGCAATATAAGTCCCCTAGGTCACCCACAACACACCCAGGAGACAATGACATTTAAGAACTTGGAAATCACACACCTGAAATCTCTGAAATGACATCATTGAAGCAAAGACACAAGTCCATCAGGGTACCAAAGCAATAAGTTCAGAAATAACCTCTCAGGCCCAAAAAGAAAGGACAATAATCATAGAAGAATTGCTTAGCACAGATAAAGAAGACATAGATAGAAAAATAGAGGAGAATGTAAAAAGGATGGAAACCCTGAATGAACAATGCAGGAAAGAACTAGAATGCATGAAACAGATTCAAACACACATCCCAGAAAATAAGAACTCCATTGAAAGCTGGCAGAACTGCTTGAATGAAACTGAAGATAGAGTTCTGACCTCAAAGTCAGTGTTACACCTAATGAACATAGAATAAAACAGGGTACCAGAAAATGATAATTCAGTAGACAATGTAAGGAAGGTTCCTGATATATTTCAGGTCCTAAAAGAAAATAACTTCCAACCCAGATTGATGTACCCTGAAAAACTACAAAATTCAATGGTGAAATAAGATCCTTCCATGCCAAAAAACACTGAAGAAATTCATGACCCCAAAACCAACCCTACAATGAGTACTGACAGATATTCCAGAAGGAGACCGAAGTAGTCATAGCTTCAAGAACAAGAGAAAGGAACCAATGAACAGGCCAAGTAATTAAACAGAGGAGAAAAGTGGAACCTATTACAGGAAAATAACATGTGAAAGTTAAGCCAATATACATCAGTTATAACCATTAATGTAAATGGCTTCAGTTCACCAATCAAAAGAAAGAGACTACAGAGTGGATTAAGAAACAAAATCCAACAATATGCTGCATAAAACAAACACATTCAACTCAAAAGGATATTTACAGACTGAAAAATCAAAGGATAGAAAACAATCTTCCATGCTACAGGAACAGAAAAAGGCAGTGGTAGCTATCCTGGTTGCTGACCATATCAACTTCAAACCAAAAATCTTGGCAAGAGATAATGTCACTGCATACTTATTAGGGTAAAACTGCAAGATGATAATTATACATATACATATACATATACATATACATATACATATATATATATATACATATATATATATATCCAATGTAAGAGAACCCTCCTACATAAGACAAATTTCAAAGAATGTGTAAAAGCAAATGAACAATAGTACAATAGTGTTTGGGGAATTTAACATGCCACTGTCACAAAAAAGATAGATCAAATAGGCAAACAAACTAACAAACAAACCAGCAAATAAATTATAGTATTAAAGCCAAACGTGTGAAGACATGGACTTGGTAGACTTTATACAGTGTTTCACCCTGCAACAGAATACAAATTCTTCTTAGCTATACATGGGACATTCCCCAGCATAGAGTACATATTAGCGCAGAGAACACTCTTAAAGTAAAAACAAAGCAAGTGAAATTATCCCATGCATACTAGATAATCATAGTGAAATCAAACTGGAAATTATTGACAAAAGAAACAGCAAAAGCACCACTGACACTTGAAAATTAAATAACAACTCCCTAAACAATCAGTGAGTCACAGATGAAAGGAAAGAAATTTAAAAAATATGGTCAATCAAACAAAAATGCAGGTACAATTTATTGAAACCTATGAGATCCGGTCAAAGCTGTCTCAAGAGGAAACTTTAGAGTGGTAAATTCTCACATGAGGCAAACAGAACAAACCCAAATAAATGACCTTATGCTTCACCTCAGGATCCTAGAAAAAGCAGGGCAAGTCAAGCTCAAAGCCCAATGGAGGGAGGAAACTATAAAGATTGGAGTATAAATTAATGCATTAGAAGTGAAGAAAACAATACAAAAAATAAATGCATCAAAGATTTGATTCTTGTAAAGAGCAAATACAATTGATAAGCCTCTAGTCAACTTAATCAATAAAATGAAAGAAAAAAACCCACATTCATGCAATAAAGAATTAAAGGGGCAAAATCACTACAGGCCCTAGAGAAATTCAGAAGATCATCAATACGTAAATCCAAAATCTTTACTCTCACAGGACGGAAAACACAGGAAATGAACAGTTTCCTAGAAACATATGAAATCGAAAAACTGAGTCAAGATGAAAAATAAAATTAACAACAACAAAAAAAAAACACCAACAAAGAACTGATGCATTTGCAACAGAATTCTATAAGAAATTTGTTTTCTATTTTATTTTATTTATTTTTTGTGGCCAGCTCAATCCACCCTGGGGCAAGGCTGATGCAGTATGTAGTGTTGGCATTGAACCATGGTCCCCTCATATTTGCCTAAGTTTACCTAAGCAGCTGCTTTAGACCACTGGGCTATCTTGCAGGCTCCCTGTCCAAGAAATTTAGAGAAGATATAATGCCAACTTTTCTTAAACTCTTCAGTGAAATTGAAAGGGAATTAATTCTCTCAATCTCATTTCTGAAGGCAAGTATCAATTACTCTGATACTAAAATCAGAGAAAGATCCAACTAAGAAATAGAAGACTGCAGGCCAATCTCTCTACTGGATATAGATGCAAAAATTCTCAATAAAATACTGGGAAATAGAATGCAGAAAATCATGAAGAAGATTATACATCATGACCAAGTGAGTTTCATTCCAGGAAAGCAGGGATGGTTCAACACATACAAATCCATAAATGTGATATACCATATCAATAAAAAACAACAAAGAGCCACATAATCAATTCCATAGATGCAGAAAAATGTTTTGACAAAGTCTAACATTCATTCATGATCAAAGTAAACCTAAGAAGTATTGAATAAATGGCCTATATCTCAGCCTGATATAATCCATCTGTGAGAGACCAATAGCTGACATCAGATCAAATGGGTAGTACCTGAACACTTCCATTTTAAAATTAGGAACAAAACAAGGAATTCCACTTTCTTCAATCCTATTCAATATTGTTCTGGGATCATTAGCTAGAGCAATGGAACAAGAGAGAGAAATAAAAGGAATAAAGTTCAGAAAAGAAGAAGTGAAATTGTCATTATCTGTAGATGTCATGCTACTCTGCAGAAAGGATTCCAAAAGAGTCTTATAGCTTTAATCACCAAATTCAGCAATTAGCTGAACACAAAGTTAATACACCAAAATCAGTAGCATTTTTGTACACCATGAACATACTAATAGAGAAATTAAGGAAACCACACCTTTCACAATAACATCCAAAAAAAAAAAAAAGAAAAAAAAAAGAAATGAGATACTTAGGTTCAATCTCACAAATGACATAAAAGATTTACAGAGTAAAAATTATGGTGCTTTGAGAAAACAGATTAAAGAAGATTTGAGAAAATGGAAAAATAGTTCATGCTCCTGAATAGGAAGAATGAAAAGGGCACTCATTGTGAAAATGACTTCTCTTCCAAAATTGTTCTACACATGTAGAAACCTGTAATCAAAATGGATCAAAGATTTAAACATTCAAATAGAAACATTGAATCTTTTTTATTTATTTATTTATTATTGAAGGACAAACAGCAATGAGACAGTTTCAAATCAAATTAACAGGACAGATTCAATAATTAATACATTGCAGACAGTTTTCATAATGGTTTGATATCATATAAGGTGCATACATGATAATCTACATACAGACACTATTATACCAGAGGTCTCTAACCAATGAATTAAGAGAATGTAGCTGTATACTTATTTTTTAAAGCTGAATTATAGCACAGTTTTAATAACTAATACTTTCTACCTTGTTATTTTCCTAGTGGTTGTCCATAGTACTAGAGCCAACATAATATCCTGTCCAACCACTATCAGCACAAATCTTGCCTCTCATAGAATTATGCAGAAGCATGGCATATTTATCCTAACTGTACTGTTCATACAAACACATCATGGTTCTTCCTTTGTATCCCCCTTTTTTTGTCTAGACCTGTCAAAGATGGATGCTCCATTGTCATTAAACTATTATAGATGCATGAATTCAGTGACACAGTCAAACACAGACCAGTATTCCACAATAATAGTGAGTTATCTAAAGAAGTGGTTAACTATAGACATTCAGAGCTCAACTTATTATTATGGCTCCACGTTATATGCCTCAGTTTTATACTTTTCTGCAGGATGGTTATGACAGAGATAAAGCAAGACCTATATAACAAAAAATGTATCTTTTGTATCTGATGCGGTCAGTGAAGTCCCCTCAGGGTTTATCTTGTAATCCTGTACCTCACTCTGTAGATCCTTTGTCAGTGTCAGCCATGTGGATGGATCATGGCCATTGCTTGACCAGTTTGCTCTCTCTGAGAGCCTGAGAGAAAGTTTTCTCTCCTTGTGACTCTCCTCAGGCATACTATAGATCATTGATTGCCTTCCTCTGTGGTTCCATAATCTTGATCAGAAAATTTGGGGCACAACTGAGTTCTATGGTTTTACAGTACAGTTTCTCCTATGTCCTGAGTATTCACTGACCTTGAAAGGCTAGGGCCAAAATGTTGGCGGGCCTTGCAGCTCTTCTATTTCTCCAATATTGATCTGTGAACTTAGGTTGTTAACCATCCAGAAGAAAAGCTAATTAGTACCCTGCAGCATATGCCATTTAGTTTGCCTGTCTGACTCAATTGTCTTTAGTTGTTGTACTTTTCTATTTGTATTTCTTCTTTTGCCTTCTTACCCTAGGGACACTATGTGATATTTGCACAGGTGGGTCTGGTTTATTTCACTTATGAGTATATGTTCAAGTGGCATCCACTTCAATATAAATGCTTCAAGTTTATCATTCTTCTTTTTTTTTTTTTTTTTTTTTTTTTT